>JAXIVJ010003784.1:45000-87500 GCA_036785665.1 Chirona hameri
GGAAAAAACCGCATGTGTCGTGCCCATGCCCAAGGCAAGACCGGTGATCCTCAGATACCCTGCAACAATAGGCCGATCTTGCTACTTAGCGACCTATCGAAGATCTTGGAGAAGGTTGTATGCAGACAGTCTATTTGAGCTCGGTCAATCTACTGAGCCCATCCCAGTACGTGTATAACAAGGACACTCCACTGAGGATGCCGTGCTTGACGCTGTCCAGCGCCCTGATCTTAACACACACACACGTCTGCGCCAACCACGAACTGCCGGGGGGGGGGGGGGGGGGGGATTTCAGCCCCCCCCCCCCTAAGATCTCGAAAACCAATCAACGTAGCGACAAGCGGAAAACGGCTCTAGATAGCTCGAGACAAGCTCTATCGAAAGTATATAGGTATTTTCATGTCAGGTAAATATTGAGGTCACCAGAGATCATCAAATGTCAGACTTTCCAGTTTTAGGACTTCGCTCCAGAAACCCCCAAATATATCAGGAACAAACGGAAAAAGCTCTTGAAAAATGCAATCGCCTTTGTGTCTTCAAATTTTATCTCTGGTCAATACGTAAGTCTCCAGTGGTCATCAAAGGTCAAAAGGGCTATTTTTAGGCAAGATGTTTTGTGCAAATAACATTTTACCGAATAAAGATAGGGCAATAATTATGACGCCATCGTGTTTGTCTTGCCCATGCGCTTCGATTAATTTTCATGTTGACCAGGTTAGTTCAACCATGAAATTTGACCCCAGGTCAAGGTTAAGCGGTGACCAAGTGCCATGACCGCCACCAAAGTACAAAAAAAATTCGCATGGGCGTCGCCACAAAATTATGAGTGGGCGGCCAGCGAGGTGTTTGTGGGGCAGCCAGGTGCTTGCCCACCACTCCCATAGGGACTGATGTGAAAATCATACTAATCTGAAAGGGGGGGGGGCAAGCGATCCTGGAGGTCCGCCCTCCCCCACCCTGGCTTTTTGAATCAGGTTTCTTATACAGAACCTCGCTGACAAAGGGAAAAATTAAGGTAAACATAAGTAGAAGTTTAGTCATAGTCATAGTGATAAGTTTAGAGCTCGGTCGTAGTCCTGGCGACGCCGATGTTCCGCGTTTCTTGCTACTACTATCGAATTATACGTGTAAAATAACCCAGGAGACTGTGTCGCATGACTTTCGTAGACCTCTTGCCAATAGTGATCTTTTGTGACCTGATCTTGACATTGGATTACAATCTCAATTTCACTTATGCGGGTGATGTATTATACCTCTGAGTGCACTTTGTGCCATAATGTCGCAATCTAAGGCTATACATGGAAAGTATGGCCCATCAACCCAAATACACCGATTTTGACCTTTCACCTGACTGTGACCTGACATGTAAACATATTTTGAAGTTTGCTTATGCTTTATATGAGTTTCATTGAGAGCTTTCGATTGCTGTCTTGCGTGTCTCGCTGCGGTTATTGATTCGGAAGATGATAACGAGGGGGCAGAATATGCCCCCCGCGGGGCGCGGGTTAACGACGCGCTCTACAACCCCTCCCCTCCCCCGGTCAACTTTTGCAGGATCGCGTCGGATTCCAAATGAGTTGTTTTTTATATTTCACTGAATAATCGACTGGAATCGATGTTCACCGTTTCATTTTATTGTGCGACTGGAATCGATGGTTCACCGTTTCATTTTATTGTGAGAACTGTTTGTATCGTGGATATTAGGGCTGCGGAGTCGACCGAATTTTAGCAACTCGATCTCCGATTCCGGCCTGAAAAAATCGACATCGACTCCGACTCCAACTCCAACTCTGACTCAGGCTCCAACGCCGACTCCGACTCCGGCCTATATCCGTTCTCCAACCGCATCCTAAAACAATATCTACAATGCCATCTATTTTCCCCCGTTTGTCTTTATTCTAAACAGTATGGAGAACAATGCTACGCCGCCCGAGCACGGGCTCGGAGTGCGCATTCCAGCCCAGTCGCGTTCGCCTGCAGGCGGCGGAACCCGCGAAACGGGCACCGAGCGGGCGAGCGCAGCCAGCCGCTCGCAGCAGCTGGGTTTCAGCCCCAGCTCGTGCCAACTCGTTTCGCTGGAGCCGCTGCTGCTCCCGGATCCTGCGCTGTCTTACAGCTAGCCAGTCAGTGCGCCGCTCTCCGCCGCCTCGCCTCCGGCAACCAGGTCTATACCAGTCAGGAGTGTGGATTCGAAAAATAATTGGGGTGCTCAAGGGCGCATGTAAGGGTGCGTCGTATCATGCCTCTAAACGACTGAAAGCGACCGACAATTGGCATCTTCTCTGATTTTTAAGGAAATATAGAACTTTTAAAAAGTCAAGTTTTTTTAAACATAGCGATCCGATCATCATACCGACTTTTAAAAATGCACAAGCGATCCTTTGTGGTCGTGCACAGCCACTGGCCACAGTGTTTTGGCTGTAGCAGATCGAAACTCACAGGACGTAATCAAGCCATAGATACCTACGACCCTACCATCTCTTTTTAACCTAAGGTCTGGCCAGTTTCGTGACCTTCCCATTATAATTCAACGATAAAATATACACATGTTTTCGTATCAGAGGATACGCATTAGATCAGAATAAATATTTTAAGATTATGCTATTTGATAGCTCATTATTGGTGACCCATGAGGACAATGATTGCTCAGTGACCCCCTACAAGATCGAGTGAGGTCATCGAGGCGACCAGCACTTCTTTGCAATAACTCTTGATAGCATAAAATCAAGATAAAAACGTTAGCCCGGGCACCACTGTGTGTGTCTCGTAGAGACGCGTTCGACATTGCGCAGCTCGACATACCTGGTTCACCACATGACCTTAAATTGCTTGACCCGAGATCAATTTTGATTTTGACTTGGATAACCTGTGACCATGGTATGATTCTAATCTTGTCGAAACGTGCACGATGATGTTCATATGGCGCAGTGTGACCGTAAGAGTCGTTGCGTCCAAACCCCAATCATCATCAATATGACGTTAAAAATATTGCCCTATCTTCATTAGGCGGTAATCTACCGCTAGATGATTAAACTATAAGTTTCATTTTCCGCTCAGTTTCCTTCGAAAGGGCATCAAGTTAATGGCCCTAGGCCGACGACTTTTCTAACGATTAAAGCTATCGCTAATTGCCAAAAAGTCGACTCCCGGGAGTTCGGTAGATTTTAGCGACTCCGACTCCGGCCAAAACTGCGACTCGTCCGACTCCGACTACGCCATGGTGGATATACTACCGGTCTGTCGAGATCTCTTGGATCTGTAGTAAACTTGAGTGTGGACACGCCTGCAAATTTAGAACAGTTATACCTCAACTGAGTGAAACCATTCTTACTTGTACTGGTCCTCCAGAGTAAATCCGAGGAAGTCATATGGCGGTGACGGCGATCGCCTGTGGAGCTCCTCCTCCTCTTCCTGGGGCTGCTGAGACTTGTCGGACTGGTCCCCGCGCCGCCGCCGCCAGCCGCCGCCGCGCCGCCGCCGCCGCCGCCGCCGCCGCCGCTGCCGCCGGCCGCCCGCCGCTGCTGCTGCTGCGCTGCTGCTGCTGCTGCTGCTGCTGCTGCTGAGGGCGGCAGTTGCTGAACAACCACCACAACTAACATAATCAACACAATTCACAGAGACAAAATAGTACCGTAAAGTGGGGTGAAGCGAGACAAGATGGATAATTTGTTTATTGATCTTAATGTAGTTTGTTTGCTGAAAGGGTGAGAGGAGTTTATTAAAGTTTATTGAAAATTTGGTATGGTAGTTTCCCCATATGTGGTTCTCTGACATATATTCGGCATTTTGATATAATTGTAAAAAAATGATTTTGGTGGGCCACCCAAAAAAACACTTTGATTTTTTTTTGGTAAAAAAGAGCATTGTTTCGCAAATTCGGAGATTGGCCATGTCGCCCCTTGCCATTTGCTATCTTGTTGCCCTTGCCATTTGCTATCTAGAGCCCGAGCCCGAGCCAGAGCCAGAGCACAGAGGCATGAGCCGAGCCTGAGCCAGGACAGAGACAGAGACAGAGAGAGGAGAGGAGAGAGAGAGAGAGAGAGAGAAGAGAGAGATGAGAGAGAGAGAAGAGAGAGGAGAGAGAGAGAAGAGAGAGGAGAGAGAGAGAGAGAGAGAGAGAGAGAGGAGAGAGAGAGAGAGAGAGAGGAAGAGACCACCACTCACTTGGCCTCGACGTGACCTCTGTCTCAGTTGTCCGTGCTTTTTCACCGGTGACTGGAACTTGCTCTTCTGTGGCGGCACTGCGTGGGCCAGTAGAGGCGGGTCTGCCGCTGAGCTGGCCGAGCGCACCGGGACGGACTTACTGTCAATCGCCGCTGTCAGCAGACGACGTTCGAGGTCGCATCGGTGGGCCTGCCGCGACACAGGTGGCGCTGGAGGAGGTCGCATGAACGATGACGGCTGGTCGGCGATACCTAAACACGGAACGGGTAGCGCACAGCGCAACGCAATTAAGTTCGGTCTTCATTCTCCAAGGAAATTGGCAATTTGTTAATGTTTGTTTAATCGACCTTCTCCTTGAATGTACCAAAGTAAGAAATTAAACTTTGTTTTACATTTGCATTCGGGCACAGCCCTTCATCAGATGTATTGCTATCGAAATAACACATCATTCACATACACGACACAAGAATAGACATTTAGCACAGCTCGTGAAAATCAGAGACTATATCCTCCACCCAGCCCAGCTGAAAACCTACCCGATTCAAAATAAATAAATAAAGGCGAACATTTTGTAGATCAATCACACGAAATTACATTCCTAAGATCACGCTCCATGATAGCATATTATTGTGCTTAGCCAATAGCTATATCAATAAATAAAGAATAAAGACGAACAAATTTGTTAAAGCAGTCACACGAAATCGCACTCCCATCCTGATATGACACGCCACGATGACATATACTGTTCTAAGCAAGTAGCTATATAAATCACGACTTAAAAGAAAAAGAAAAATCATACAAAAAGCATTCCTATCCTGAGATAATGCGCCACGATGACATATTTTCGTTCAAGCTCGGTTTTTTGTTTCTGATACACAGAGATTCAGCAATTTTCCTATCTGGGTGGTCTTTCGTTTTCATCAAAACTGTAACTTCCAAAGGAGGATCAGCAAGTTTGTCTGGCTTAGGGATTCCTTTGTGGAATGACTCAAAATGATCACCTATCGGAGTTAGCTTGGTCTCATTTACCGCGCACCTCAAGTGTTCATTGTAACGAAGGCGCAGAGGTCTTTTGGATTCCCCAATATAAGAAGCCCCACACAGCCTGCAAGTCAGCTCATATACGACATTTTTATCTGTACATCTACCCTTTTTTATCATTTTACAAGTGTTGCAAGTCCTGTTGCCTGCTGGACATGGCGGGTCCGTGAGTGATGAATGAACTAATTTGCGTTTTAGCGTATCCGGTGTGTACGAGGCTACGTTCACGTTCAGACCGGAGTTCCGTGCCACCCGCTTCACCTTACATAAAACCGTTTCATCCACATAAGGCAACAATAGGACACCAGTAGCTTCACGATCCGGCCGGCCCGCACCCCGCTCCTCACCTCTCGCGCCCGCCTCACGCTCAGCTCCACCCCTCCTCCCCCGTGCCCCGCGGTCCCCTGTCGACCTCTTCACCTGTCTCTGAACACTCCTCAGAATATGTGCCGGATAGCCATTCTTTGAAAAAAGATCCCATATCTTACCTAAGCTTCTTTTCTTCGCGTCTTCGTTTGAAGACAGCCTAATTGCTCTCCTATATTGAGATCGAGGGGTGTTCAGCTTAGTGTGCTTAGGGTGAGCTGAACGATAGTGCAAAATGATGCCTGCATTGCTCGGTTTGACGTACAGTTCAGACTGATACAAACACTTCCCTTCCTTGCTGTACAAAGTGATCAGAGTATCAAGCATTGAAACCGAACCTTCGCCCTCCCCAGACATTTCACATGTAAACTGAATTCTGTCGTCAATCCCGTTTAGGTAAACGACAAAGTCGTTTAGAGCATCTTTGCCATGCAGCCAGACACCAGCGTAATCATCTATAAATCTGGCGAAAAAAAATCCGGTTTTAGACCTGCTCTGTCTAACGCTAGTGTCTCAAAGCGATCCAGATATAGGATAGCCACAGCTGGTGCGACCGGATTCCCCATAGCTACGCCCTCTTTTTGCATGTAAAACTGATGTCCAAACCTAAAGATGTTGTTTTTCAGGCAGTGCTGCAGTAGGTCACATATATCATCGATACTTAGCCCTGCTGTGTCTATCCTATCCTCGTACCTTATCTATTGGGGAATCCTCGTACCTTATATTGGGGAATCCAAAAGACCTCTGCGCCTTCGTTACAATGAACACTTGAGGTGCGCGGTAAATGAGACCAAGCTAACTCCGATAGGTGATCATTTTGAGTCATTCCACAAAGGAATCCCTAAGGCAGACAAACTTGTTGATCCTCCTTTGGAAGTTACAGTTTTGATGAAAACGAAAGACCAACCAGATAGGAAAATTGCTGAATCTCTGTGTATCAGAAACAAAGAGCCGAGCTTGAACGAAAATATGTCATCGTGGCGCATTATCTCAGGATAGGAATGCTTTTTGTATGATTTTTATTTTTATTTTTCGTCGTGATTTATATAGCTACTTGCTTAGAACAGTATATGTCATCGTGGCGTGTCATATCAGGATGGGAGTGCGATTTCGTGTGACTGCTTTAGCAAATTTGTTCGTCTTTATTCTTTATTTATTGATATAGCTATTGGCTAAGCACAATAATATGCTATCATGGAGCGTGATCTTAGGAATGTAATTTCGTGTGATTGATCTACAAAATGTTCGCCTTTATTTATTTATTTTGAATCGGGTAGGTTTTCAGCTGGGCTGGGTGGAGGATATAGTCTCTGATTTTCACGAGCTGTGCTAAATGTCTATTCTTGTGTCGTGTATGTGAATGATGTGTTATTTTGATAGCAATACATCTGATGAAGGGCTGTGCCCGAATGCAAATGTAAAACAAAGTTTAATTTCTTACTTTGGTACATTCAAGGAGAAGGTCGATTAAACAAACATTAACAAATATATTCATGCTCCTTGCACAAGCACTACGAGAAAGAAATTGGCAATTGTTCTAGAATATGTCACAATGTAGACAATCATACAAATGTGTTATCCAACGAAAATAACCAGTGATTCTTACGGACAGACAGGTATGCACTTGCACGACTGCGACGGCACGCGGCCAGAGGTATTCCCTCCGGCCATGACCTGAATATTCCCAGGCATTCTCTATCCAAGATGGTATTACACGTGACAATTAGGCGCCAGGTGCAACACACCGAAATGCAAACAAAAATATTTGATATGGGAAAATGTCACGTGATTAAGAATCAGTATTGCACGTGATTAAACGTGACGATTATATTATGATCTATGATTTATTATATATGATTATATTCACGTGATTAAATATCAGCCGACGGCGACTCACCAGCAATTTGACTGTCAAGGACCAAGATAGGTACCTATCTAGCTACATATTGAATTTCGTGAGGACTGAGGAGTTTCACTTTCAACTTAGTCAAAGTGACGCTATCTAGTCAAAGTGACGCACATATGAGCTATAGATATAACGCTGTCGCTGACGTGGAAAACAGGACAGGTAAGTACTCAAGGACACCATCGTTTTAGTTGTGATCGTTTCGGGCATAGATAACAGGAGTGACCTGAATTTGACACGGAAATCAGCGCTTTAAAATATGAGGCCGAACATTAGCAGCAAGGGAATTCCACGATAGATCGACCAAGGCATAACACCAACCATATTATATTTTTGGCTGTAATTTGGTCAAGGGGGTTATCATAGGCGGGGAAGCCAGCTGTGCCAACGAAAAAAATATACGAGTAGCGGTTTTAAAGATATAGCCTCGGGCACTTTTCGGAGGTCACTCAGCAGGCCTACATTTGGCGGCTCGTAGTTCACAAACCATCATAGTTACGACATCAAACCTGTATATTGAAGAAACTTGCATTGAACCGAGGGACATTTTTGCAATCTTTGATTTTTTGGGGACACGTGACCGCTTGACCTATTGTTTGATGAGTGACCAGGACAATTTCTCAATTGAAAGTCGAATTTCCGTTTCAAGACGATTCAAACCTGGTCAATGTTCTTCCAGATAAGACTGCGTATTGCAGAGGTGGCCCTCGGAATCCCACTTGTGGGGACCTTGTTAGATATGGTGACAAGGGCGTCAAATGCGACCGATGCAAGCTATGGTTCCATGCCAGGTGTCAGGGTATCTCCGATGCTGCACTAAAAGCGTTAGATAATTTCAAGGAGGATCTGTCATGGCTCTGCGAGCTATGCAAAGCCACTGTTGCAGAAGACAAAGGGCATGAACAACTTCCCATCTGCTGTCCAGGCTTGAAAAGAGAGTTGATGAAATTGGATCAACGATCGCAACTCACATGAAGCTGATCATTCAGTCCCTTAACCATATTTGTAACAGGCTCCTGGCTACCCCTATTTGTAACAGGGGGGGGGGGGGGGGCGGATTCCGCCCCCCCCCCCGGAGATCTCGAGATCTACCCTTCCGATTTTCAAAAATGAAACGATGTTTGGTTCCTCTCAACACGATTTACATTTCTAAATAATAAAAATATCTACATTTTGGATAGGGGGGCAACAGGGGGGGGGGGGCAAAAACTACAAATTTTAGTGGTATTTTTGATCCGACATAGCTTTCATGTTTATCGACCGATTTGAACACAACTAATAGGAATCGATAGAGATTGAATTGGAAATTGATATATGACGGTGACGTTTGACAATTCAAAAATCATAGGCGTGTGCAGGTCACTCAATATGGGGGTGAAGTAAATGCGTAATAAAACAATTTTTTGATGTTGTTTTTTTGATAAATGAAATGGTATGTGACTGTGACATTAGACAAAACAGTTATACATCATATGTTTTGCCATAGGCAGTACCAGGTTAGTGAAAAAGGGAGGTAAATTGGAGAAAAAAATATTAACCGCAGACAAGTTGCTACCCAGCACTATAAATATGTTACTGATCGTAGATAGTTCCTTTTTGCATGTTGTACTTCATCATAGGTGTATCCAGGATCCAAACTGGGGCGGCGCAAGACATTTTGAAAAGTATATTATCCGCTATTATGATACTAACTAGTCAACAGTGACTATTTCACTTACAACTTCAATTGACATTGCTTACCCCCCTTTTTACCCTACCTAGACTCGCCTATTATCTTATAATCGTTCGTAGAGTAGCCTGTGGTGCGTGTTTCATCCGAAAACTGCAGTATGTTATGTCACTGTACGCCCATGCCTCTTAGTTTCCTTGCAATAATATGACCCCTTTTCTTCCATTCCTGAGCGCGCCTCTGCCAAAAATGACTGTATTCCCTTTTCTGGCCTCATATGTGCATATATCATTATAAGCTAACCATCTATTGCGCCGTTATCGCTGGCATATCGTCATCTCCATGCCAGTCACCCCCCTTTTCATGTTCCTGAACACGCCCCTGAAACTCTATATGTAATAAATTATGCAAATAATGGAAGCAGAAGCTATATTTTACATCTTGATAGCTATAAATGCCCCTTACATCGCTCTATTGGCTTCCCGCCTAGCATTGAATACTTCCTGGAACCCCCCCCTCTTTTTCAAGCCCCTGAAACCGCCTCTGCCATGCAATTTTTATATTTCATTAACATCAACTGATTTGCACTTGTTGCAATCACCGTAAACCGATGCAACTCATTTATACTTGATGCAGTTAGGAAGAAACCGTGAAGATCGCATTTCCGTATTATCGCCAAATTTCGCCTCTGAACCCACCCAAAACTGGGTCCTGGAACCGCCTCTGTTCAGGTTAAGAACTCAAAATTTTGACTCCAAATGCGGTATTCAATTCTATGAAAAGTCCGAAAATTTCATGGGCCTGATCCCAGCCGTTCTGGAGATATCTGCGAACAAATAGGGTTAAGGAACAGGAGAAATATGTTAGTGATAACACCAGGTTAGTTGCGAGGTCTGTAAAGGAGGAGCTGAATCAAAAGGCAAGCTATGCTGACATGGTGAAGGGTTCTTGTGAAAGTGCGTTGCAAGAGGTGACTGCCAAAATTGACACACTTCCAAAACAGCCCAGCCCCACAAACCAATCCCACTCAACCCAGGAGATATCAAAAGTATTTGACAGCTTCCTGGACAAGGAGAAGCAGAAGCTGAATGTTGTCATACACAACCTCCCTGAGACGGAGGCCGAAACACTCTCTGACAGAGGCGAGGGGGACCATGCCAAGTTCAAGGGTCTTGTTAAGGAATGCTTCAAACTCAATATTCGTGCATCTCGCTCATTCAGAGCAGGCAGGAAGATTGGTGAGAAGCCCCGGCTCCTGATCCTTACCCTGGAAAATGTGGAGACAAAGCTGGAGATACTGAAGATGGCTCCACAGCTCAGGCATCACACCAAGGGGAAGAACATCTTCATCACCCCAGATCTCACCAGAAAATAGAGGGAAGAAGGGAAAAGACTGAGAGAGGAACTCGCAGCACGCAGGCAGGCAGGTGAGACGAATCTTGTGATCAAACGAGGGAAGATTGTGGTAGCAAAAAACCAAGAGGCAAGCCAACTTACTAGTGACCAGCCCAATGCAGTTGAGAAAGCTGAAGTCCCAGTGGTAGAGTCTACTAACGGAGTTGTTCCTTCCAGGAACCAAAGCAGCACTGACAGACCGGCAAGCCACCAAACCCAGCGAGCAGCTGGATCTGGAGACCGCGATCTCAACTGACTAGGTGCACGTTCAAAATGTGATAGATCCCAGAGATCAGCAGAAATGGATCTAAAAATATTGTATACGAATGCAGATCAATTTTTAAACAAGCGTGATCAACTTTGTATGTTAATAGTGGGTGATGAGCCAGATGTCATCATTGACATCTGGCTGGAGGGGGAGGGGAGGGGAGGGGAGGGGAGAGGGGGCGCGTCCGAACAGTGTTGCACATAGTTAGTTTTTGTTTGTTAAGAAGGTCGGGTGTAGTAGTGGCCAGTGTTAGTGTTGGGTTAGCGCATTTTATTTGCTGCTCGCTTTTCTTCCGTTCGTCGTGATTTATTTCTATGTTTGAAGTTCGCTTCTAAGATAGTTTAATCTATTATCTTTCAGTGTTAATTTCGTATTGCTACCTTTGTTCTCGGCTCTGTTAGTTTTCTTTCTGATATGTTCTAGCCCTAGCTATGAATTACCGATGTCGGTCGTGGGAGCCGGGAGGGGCCCTTTTGCCGAGGAGACACTCTGGGTTTCTTTCAGGGGCGCAGCCAGACCTTCAGAAGGGGGGGGGGGGGGGGGGCAAGCCCCTGGGAGAGGCCCCCACCCCAAAAAAATACCCCTGAATATGAAAAACTCTACGGATTTCGGCCACTTTATTTTGTGAGGCCCCCTTTTTAACTAATTTTCTTTGTTTACTTTTGATGAGCTGGAATGGACCAGGACCCTCAGTAGGCATTGTACTGAGCGCATTACTAATTTGTATTGTTACGTACAGGAGAGAAAACATATCTTAGCTGACAACAGGAGGGGGACGGCTTTTGAGTGTGGGGCGGCTGAAATGACGAAAAATGTACCCCCATTTGATACTTGTATTTAAGCCTTTGCAGCATTTTGTATGTGGATTTTCATGTTATAGCAGGTAGGTATGTACTTGTTAGTTAGCGCCGCGAAGCAGCGCGAAATTTTTACGGTTTTGCCTGATAAAACCCATAAATATAGGCGGTGGGCCTTGTAGCTCGGATTATAAGCTAAAAATGCTATTCATTCAATTTAGCGTTACGACGAACCGATGATGATGACTATGGCTTCGTTATGACGATGACTACCGCTGTGTCGCCGCGAAGCGGCGTGAAAATGTTAATTTTACGTCCTGGAAAATGAAATGTTAATATTGAAACCAGACCGTGAGGTGAGATGGCTTATAGGGAGATGGTCCTGGCCTGTTCCCACTATTAGCTCTTCGGTCCAGCAAATTAGGCACCGCTGGAGCAGCTTCTGGGTCCCGATCTCCTCGTCTATGCGTTCGCGTCGCCTTTTTCGGAACTCGGCAAACTAGCTCAACATGTAGCCTGCTTGAAACTTAAAAGTGAATATTTTATGAAGGGAATGGGCACTGGGGCCAGCAATTCCCGCCAAGGAGAGCCTCTGCCAGACACTGAATTCAATTCTTTTTCCCATTTTCCAAATTTGTATAAGCAATTGCGAAACTTATGTCATGCCGCGAAGCGGCGGGAAAATGTCCAGTTTTTGACATTTTTTTGACGAAAATGACAGTTTTTGACAGTTTTGATAGCTGGATTTTGACTGCACTGCAAAGGCAATTTTTACGATAAATTGTTAATTTTTCCCGCAAAGGGGGGGGGGGGGGGGGGGGGGTCGACCCCCCTCCCCCGCCTTCTAAAAGTGAAGGGAGTTTGCCAAGACCTCCCCCCCGACCCTCCCGTCGGCGACGCCCCTGGCTGACAAATATTGCAGCACACACTCTCCTGAGAGGAAAATTGTTAAATTGTTTTGTCCTACCACCTGCCCTGCCCTCCCCCCCGAATTCAAAAACGCATCAGACTTATCAAATTACCATTTTTAAACCCAAGAAAACATTGCACCAGGTGGGTCAGAGTATAGCACATTACCGCTCATTATGACTGCACCGACCACGGCTAGCAGGCGCTCCAACTATAACAGGCGCTCCAGGCGACGGCTAGCAACCCTTGGGCAGGCTCGAGGGCTACGTTCACAGACTCAATGGGCCTCTGGATAAGCTCAAGAGGGCCCTGAACAGACTCAATGGCCCCTTGGCAAGCCGAGAGGCCCCTGCTCAGACTCTAATAGCCCCTGGGCAGGTTCAAGAGGCCCCTGAACAGGATCAAGGACTATTGGGAAAGCTCGAGAGGCCCCTGAACAGACTCTAATGGCTCCTAGGCAGGTTCAAGAGGCCCTTGAACAGACTGAATGGGCCCCTGGGTAAGCTCGAGAGGCCCCTGGGCAGGTTCGAGAAGCCCCTGAACAGACTCAATGGGCCCCTGGGCAAGCTCGAGAGGCCTCTGGGCAGCCTCTAATGGCCCCTGGGCAGGTTCGAGAGGCCCCTGAACAGACTCGATGGGCCTCTGGGAAAACTATAATGGCCCCTGGGCAAGAGGCCCCAAAACAGACTATAATGGACCCCTGGCCAGGCTCGAGACCCCTGAACATACTCAATGGGCCCATGGACATGCTCGAGAGGCCACTGGGCAGGTTTGTTAGGCCGTAGGTGGGCTCAATTGGCCCCTGGATAAGTGGATATGCTCTAGAGGCCCCTAGGCCGGTTTTGGGGTCCCTGAGTGGGCTCAATGGGCCTCAGGGCATGCTCTAAAAGTTCCTGGGCATGTTTGTACGCCCTTAAGTGGGCTCAATGGGGCCCCTGGACAGTTTTTTGGGCCGATCGGTGGGCTCAATGGGCCCCTGGACATGCCCAAGAGGCACCCTGGACCGGCTTCGAACGCCCTTCAGTGTCTCTGAGGGCCCTTGGCATGTACCAGAGTGGCCTTTGCCTGGTTTGAGGGCTCCTCTGTGACTTTTTGAAAGCCATTTAGCTAATGCAAATGGTATCTGGGCCAATCTCGTTGGGGCCACCTGTGACCTGTAAGGGGGGGGGGGGGCAATTGCCCCCCCCCCCCCCCCCTGGCTGCGCCCCTGGTTTCTTTGCCCCCCATCCAAAAATATGATCCACCGCCACTGGTACTACTCATAATGGTATCTCAAAACCTAAGTAATACCGATATCAGTCACATTGGTATGGATTTTCTAGTCTGTTTATATAAGGTGATACAATCTATGGGTTCACGTTCTGGAAAAAATGCAAAAAATATAGCTAACCTACTCCTACAGCCTCTTATGTCGACAATTTTCGCAGATGTCCTCAGCTAAAGAACGCACAGATTTGGGTGTACATGTTTAGCTTATGAGGTATTCTGGGAAAATACTGCTATGATGACAGATACAATAATTATGTCGGCTTTCATATACACCTTTAAATATTGTTTTACGCTTCATAAAAATAAGTAAATGCTTAAAAATGCACACGCACACACGCCCGTACATTGCCAGCGAACCAATATGGCGAACCCGTTGAAATGTAAACAAACGATTCTCCCCCGCCGTTACGTCATCACAACTTGACCAATCACCGTCGAGCCTGCTCAAGACTGATTGGTCAATACATGCTGATAGCCAAATATAGCTTATGAGCAGATCCGATAAGCACGGCCAAGATGCTGGAAGCTGCTCGCGGTTGTCACACTTTTTACCAATGTTGAAGGAGCGGAGTACACCCACTGGGCTGAGGTGATTGACCAAATGATTGACGGGTGATACAAATTATTATTGTTGGGTAAGTACTGAGAATGTCCATGTTTTGAGTGCAGTTCTGATGAAATTAGGGTCATATATACTCAACGTCCCTAACGTTTTAATGTTTCAAAACTTCACTATTTAGTCACTATGTATCTTTAAAGGCACTATTCTGTATTTGTTATGTTATTTAGAATGTATCTTACCTAACAATGTTGAAACAAAACAAAAAATCCGGAAGGTGTAACGACTGACACTAAGATCGTCGCCATATCTACGCAGATAGATATATCGACGCAGGAAGATTCACAGGAAAAATAAGGATCGTCCATGACGTCATTGGAACAATGACTTAACCTAACCTAACCCCGCTATTAAGTCCGATCGAGACGAAACCTAAGATTCGCTCGTAGCCATTAAGTCCGATCGGGAAGAAACCTAAGATTCGCTCGTATCCATTAACCCTATTTGTAACAGGCTCCTGGCTACCCCTATTTGTAACAGGGGGGGGGGGGCGGATTCCGCCCCCCGGAGATCTCGAGATCTACTCGTCCGATTTTCAAAAATGAAACGGTATTTGGTTCCTCTCAACACGATCTACATTTATAAATAATAAAAATCTAAATTTTGGATAGGGGGGCAACAGGGGGGCAAAAACGACAAATTTCAGTGGTATTTTTGATTCAACATAGCTTTCATGTTTATCGACCGATTTTAACACAACTAATAGGAATCGATATATATTGAATCGGAAATTGATATATTACGGTGACGTTTGCAAATTCAAAAATTATAGGCGTGGGCAGGTCACTCAATATGGGGGTGAAGTAAATGCGTAATAAAACCATTTTTTGTTGTTTTTTTGATAAATGAAATGGTATGTGATTGAGACATTAGAAAAAACAGTTATAAATCATTTTTTTTTTGCCATAGGCGGTACCAGGTTAGTGAAAAGGGGGGTAAAATTGGGAAAAATATTAACCGTAGACAAGTTGCTATCCAGCACTATAAATATGTTACTGATCATAGATAGTTCCTTTTTGCATGTTTTACTTCATCATAGGCGTATCCAGGATCCAAACTAGGGCGGCGCAAGACCTTTTGATAAGTATATTATCCACTATTATGATACTAACTAGTTAACAGCGACTATTTCACTTACAACTTCAATTAACATTGCTTACCCCCTTTTTACCCTACCTGGACTCGCCTATTATCTTATAATCGTTCGTAGAGTAGCCTGTGGTGCGTGTTTCATCCGAAAACTGCAGTATGTTATGTCATTGTACGCCCATGCCTCTTAGTTTCCTTGCAATAATATGACCCCCTTTCTTCCATTCCTGAGCGCGCCTCTGCAAAAAAATGACTTTATTCCCTTTTCTGGTCTCATATGTGCATATATTATTATAAGCTAAACGTATATTGCGCCGTTATCGCTGGCATATCGTCATCACCATGCCAGTCGCCCCCCTTTTCATGTTCCTGAACACGCCCCTGAAACTCTATATGTAATAAATTATGCAAATAATGGAAGCAGAAGCTATCTTTTACATCTTGATAGCTATAAATGCCCCTTACATTGCTCTATTGGCTTCCCGCCAAGCATTGAATACTTCCTGCAAACCCCCCCCCCCCTTTTCACGCCCCTGAAACCGCCTCTGCCATGCAATTTTGTATGATATTTCATTAACATCATCTAATTTGCACTTTTTGCAATCACGGTAAGCCGATGTAACTCCTTCATACTTGATGCAGTTAGGAAGAAACCGTGCAGATCGCATTTCCGTATTTTCGCCAAATGTCGCCTCCGAACCCACCCAAAACTGTGCCCTGGAACCGCCTCTGTTCAAGTTAAGAACTCAAAATTTTGACTCCAAATGCGGAGTTCAATTCTATAAAAAGTCCCAAAATTGCATGGGCCTGCTCTCAGCCGTTCTGGAGATATCTGCGGAAAATATGAGGGGGGGGCGGAATCCGCCCCCCCCCCCTGTTACAAATAGGGTTAAGTCCGATCGGGACGAAACCTAAGATTCGCTCGTAGCCATTAAGTCCGATCGGGACCAAACCTAAGATTCGCTCGTAGCCATTAAGTCCGATCGGTACCAAACCTAAGATTCGCTCGTAGCCATTAAGTCCGATCGGGACGAAACCTAAGATTCGCTCGTAGCCATTAGTCCGATCGGTTCTGTGACGTCATACCCGGGCCGCCGTGAACGCCGTCTATACTTGTATCGAGGTCGGTCGGTCGTCGTCAGCTGACGCCTGACATGTAAACAAAGTTTCGCGGGCGACGGAAGCGGCGATGTATTAATTATTGAAGTTATAATTAGTTATAGTGCAAAATGTGTTGGAGAAGACATCCATATTACTAAACGTGATATTCTCTATCGAATGGTAGGTATATTATAAGGATTTACTAATAACTCCGGGGGGACCACAAGTATGTACCACCGAAATGAGACGTGTAGAATTAGTATACAATATTCAATTTACCTATATAAAGGTGTGCAAAATCGGAATATCGCCCGAAAGTGAAAGCTAGAAGTGAAACTCCTCATGAAATTCAATATGTACAGTGCAGTGCAAATGTTCCGACCAATTCCTCGGCACAACCAGCGTGTCAGTCTGTGCTGCTCGCAGTCCAGTATGCAAAACGTGGCAGGAATGTTGACAAGATAGTTGGGGCATCACATAGCCCCATTTGGGGCAGAATTTGCTGGATCAAATGTTGCTCCTCAGCCCAATGTTATTGACAGGGTGGGTCATCAGAGAAATCACGTTTTATCTGGTGTGAAATATTAAATACCAGCAAATACACAACATGTTCAATGAATCAATAATTAATCAATACACAACATGAACACTGGAACCTGGTGTGGGGGCTGTTGAATAGAGTGGATCAAAACTCTGGGGAAAGGGTCCAGCGATGAGCTACCTGTATGGTGGACAGCATCCACCACTGCCCATCCAGTATGCAAAACGTGGCAGGAACATCAACAAAATATTTGGGGCAGCCCAAATCCTGCCCCATTTGAGCAGGCTTTTTCCTTTTTTCCTGAGGAGCAAATACTGCAGCAAATCAGCAGTCAGCAGTCAGCAAATACTGGGGGGGGGGGGGGGATTCATGATTGTGTTTTATTGAGTATGGATTCACTTTTCAGCCAAAAGCTGTTGACTGGAGGTGGGTGCAGTCGGTCCTAATCACAATCATGTTTTATCTAGTGTGAATCAGTAAATTGTTACTTCTGCCCAGGGGGATGTCCTCTGCTCCTCCAACATTGGTAAAAAGTGTGACAACCGCGAGCAGCTTCCTGCATCTTGGCTGTGTTTATCAGATCTGCTCATAAGCTATGTTTGGCTATCAGCTAGTATTGACCAATCAGTCTTGAGCAAGCTTGACAGTGATTGGTCAGGTTGTGATGACGTGAAGTTAGGGGAGAATCGTTTGTTTACATTTCAACGGGTTCACCATATTGGTTTGTTGGCAATGTACACTGTACAGGCGTGTGTGCGTGTGCATTTTTAAGCATTTACTTATTTTTATGAAGCGTAAGACAATATTTAAAGGTGTATATGAAAGTTGACATAATGATTGTATTTGTCAACATGGCAGTATTTTCCCAGAATACCTCATAAGCTAAAAATGTACACCCAAGTCTGTGCGTTCTTTGCTGAGGACTTCTGCGAAATTGGTCACATAAGAGGCTGTAGGGGTAGGTTAGCAATATTTTTTTCTTTTTCAAGGACGTAAACCCATAGATTGTGTCAAATTATATAAACAGACTAGATAGAAAATCCATACCAATGTGACTACTGACTGATATCGGTATTACTTAGGTTTTGAGACACCATTCTGAATAGAACCAGTGGCGTTGGATCGTATTTTCGGATCGTGGGCAAAGGAACCCAGAGGGTCCCCTCGTCAAAAGGACCTACGGCCAAAGCCCCCCCCCCCCCCCCGCCGAACAAAAACAAATACAGTGAAATGGTAATTCCTCAGATTTATGCCACTATATTTTACAGGGCCTCTAAATGGTTGCAAAAAAAACGTCGCACAGGCCAATGTTGAAGTCTCAGGCCTTCTGAGGCCCCCTCATGGCCTACCGAGGGTCCCCTCAGGCCGACTGAGGGCCTTCTGTCGGCCTTTAGAAGGCCCATCAGGCTGGCTGGGGCACATTAGGGCCTTGGGTCATTGTTTTGGTCAAAAGGAAAAATTATTGGGGTATGGAGTATGGAGTCTCTTACAAATTTATGGGGGAGGCAAAATCATATTTGTCCCTCCCCCACTCAACTTCTTGAGTGGGCGGGCAGCTGCCTTCTCTACCCCCCCCCCCCTTATCCGCCGCCACTGAGTAGTACCTACTACCACCTAATGCTACTGGTCCTGTGCTGCGGGTGGCTTGCACTAATGCACACAAATTGCCAAGTGTCTAGTCGTGACTATACAATCAATGATAATAATGTGACTTATGAGTTATGGGACATATGCCTTTTTGCGCCGTCGGGGGTGCAGCAACGACTGACATGCCTGACAAAAGTTGATCAAGATCACGATTCAGATCCTATACCATTTCATAAATTTCCCGAAGACCATAAGAAAAGTCTAGGGGCGCTAGGGAGCCCCAAGCCCCCCCCCCCCCCTGACCCCGGGTCGTGCCCATGTCGCGCCCACCAAGCGCGCGTAGGGCGCAACTTTTGTATGTGGCGGCCCCCCCCCCCTGACCGAAATCTTGGATCCGCGCCTGTACTATGTCACGAGAAAGAATAGCAATCCCAAACAAATACAATATATTTGATGAGGTTTATGTCTCCGTAGGCAATTCATTGCGATACATTCAAATTTTCCACGCCGGGTAATGACATCAAAGATACATTTAAGCCCAGGCTCCACTATGCGTGATCGTTTCGGAAAGTACGCACAGTTTTTTTCTCTCAAGTTTGCGTCTTTTGCGTACCGTTTTTTGACACCGTCCGGGATTTGCGTAGTATAGTGTTGAAATGGTAATGAGACTGATCCTTTTGATGAATACGCATCAGTGCTTGAGTACTCAGGCTTAAAAGTAGTCAGGTATTTAACGTGGGTCAATACTCAATAGTTTAGGCTCTAGAGGTTACGATGGCATTTTCTTTAACAAAAAATCGTGAATAACTTTGTATCGGTTGAACATAAAGCAATAATTTTGACACCATCGTGTTTGTCTCTTCAATGCGCTTCGAAAAATATTAATGGTGTCCTGGTTAGGTCAACTTCAAAATTTGACCTCGGGTCAATGTTATTTGGTGACCCAGGTATGCCATGTTGCATTTGAGGCGATGCATCTGGACGAGACAAACATATTGGTGCCATTCGCACGTCTCTATCTATATTCTATCAAGAGTTATTGACAATACAGATTTCCGGCGATGCGCCACCAACTGTCTCAGACTACGCAATCTTGCTAAAACCGGAAAAATGTTCAAAACTCTGAACTTGTTTGCGTACTTGCGTCTTTTGCGGAGTTGCGTACTTCTGTGCTGCGTCTTTTGCAAGTTTGCGTGGTATTTCATGCGTACTTTGCGTGCTGTGCCCAGTGCCAGTGTAGCTCAGTCAATGCATTTGCTATCAGCTGAACATTTTTAGACTACGCAAAAGACGCAAACTTGCAAAAACCGTGCGTACTTTGCGTACTATCACGCATAGTGTAGCCTGGGCTCTATCATTTCGAGCGGCGGTCGGCCGGGGCGGCCGTTCCTTATCGTTGGTTGAACTTTGCGCAGATATAACAGCAAATATTGGTCTGATTGCATTTTTTCCAGCGGCATCCGGCAGAGCGGTTGATTTGTGACATATTACATATTACAAGTTTTGCAATCGACCGGTAAACAAAGACACTAAGCGCGATCTAAGCTTCAGGCACGCGCGCACTAAGCCTGGGCTTAAAGCCCAGGCTACACTATGCGTGATAGTACGCAAAGTACGCACGGTTTTTGCAAGTTTGCGTCTTTTGCGTAGTCTAAAAATGTTCAGCTGATAGAAAATGCATTGACTGAGCTACACCGGAACAGTATGTAAAGACCGCATGAAATATCACGCAAACTTGCAAAAGACGCAGCACGGTAGTACGCAACTCTGCAAAAATGTAAGTGCGCAAGTACGCAAAAAGTTCAGAGTTTTGAACTTTTTCGGGTTTTTGCAAGATTGCGTAGTCGTGACAGTTGGCGCATCGCCGGCAATCTGTATTGTCAATAACTCTTGATAGAATATAGAAGAGACGTGCGAATGGCACCAATGTGTTTGTCTCGTCCAGATGCATCGCCCCAAATGCAACATGATATACCTGGGTCACCAAATGACATTGCCCTGAGGTAAAATTTTGAAGTTGACCTAACCAGGACACCATTAATATTTTTCGAAGCGCATTGACGAGACAAACACGATGGTGTCAAAATTATTGCTCTATGTTCAACCGATACAAAGTTATTCACGATTTTGTGTTAAAGAAAATGCCATCGTAACCTCTGGAGCCTAAACTATTGAGTATTGACCCATGTGAAATCCCTGACTACTTTAAGCCTGAGTACTCAAGCACGGATGCGTATTCATCAAAAGGATCAGTCTCATTACCATTTCAACACTATACTACGCAAATCCCGGACGGTGTCAAAAAACGGTACGCAAAAGACGCAAACTTGCAAAAACCGTTCGTACTTTCCGGAACGATTACGCATAGTGGAGCCTGGGCTTTATGTTGTGTACGGCGGCCGGCCGGCTGCGTCCCCCGCCTTCTACGTCACAGCGACTCCGGGGTCGCGGCTACCAAATTTAGTGTTTGTCACCACTTTTTCGGCCGGAGTGTTCTACCTGTTCTACCTGGCCTTGCTTCTGCCCCAAAAAGTCATAAGCTGCCCCAAAGTTCCCAAAGCTGCCCCTAAATTTACAATTCTGCCCCTAATTTTAAAGCTGCCCCCAAATTTCGAAACCTGCCCCAAATTTTTAAAAGCTGCCCCAATTTTGATGTGTTGGTGCCAACCCTTCCCCGACGAGATCTAGTCGAAACTTGCCGCGTTTTGCATACTGGCTGACCGTACCGAGAGAGGATCCGACTCCTGAAGCTACCATCCCTCTATTATCGGCCCAAACGCGGGGATAGGATCCACGTGTACCAAATGCTGCATGGGGGTGTGGAGATGGATGCCACCGAGTTGTTCACTCTGAAGACAGGCGGTCCTACAAGAGGCCACTCTGGAGCTTCGAAAGCCACGGGCAACTTGTCGGGTGAGGCGAAATGCGTTCGCTGTCCGCACAGTTAATCAGGGGGTTGTCATCCCTTCAGCCGTCATAGGCTCAATTTGCTTTTTGCTATGCAATAAAAAGAACAACGTATGTCAATTTACCGAAAACCGTGACATATCTGGCTCTTTCTTTGGCGTGACTTCATCTATGCGTTTTTTTGGCGCACCGACATTTGTGGCGCGGCTTAAATATGGCCTTTTAACATAAGCGAAGGAGTAAAATCTGCCCCTTCGCTGTCAAAATATGAGTGACTTAAGAACAAAATGTTATTTAAATAAGTTAGAGACCTTGAATCGGTCTTTCTTTCAGGGTTTCTGGTTTGTAAATCGGCTCGGTAGAATTATCTATATAGTCTTTCAAAAATTGCGAGTTATCATTGATTTCAGTCGGGTGAACTATGGTAATCTGGACCCATTTTTGGAACGTTCCATTTTTGGAACACCGTACCCAAAAATGGAAACGCTACTTCCAAAAATGGGTACGCTACTTCCAAAAAGGAGTACGCTACTTCCAAAAATGGGTACGCTCGTTCCAAAAATGGGTACGGAAATCGACCATGACTAAACGTGATCCACGCATTGATTGGTGCGTCGACGCATTGTGCCAATGACGTCATCAGACTCAGCACCCTTGACTTTATTGATAGCTTGAGCATTACGAAAATCCAAGGTTTCTTTCGAATTTTATTGAATTTGCACGATCTCGGGGCGACACTTTTTTGCCGCCCCGAGATTGTGCAACATCAATAGAATGTGAAAGACACGATGGATTTCCGTAATGCACACGTCAATAGAATCAAGGGTACTGAGTTTGATGACGTCATTGTCATAATGCGTCGACGCACAAATCAATGCGTGGATCACGTTTAGTCATGGTCGATTTCCGTACCCATTTTTGGAACGAGCGTACCCATTTTTGGAAGTAGCGTACCCATTTTTGGAAGTAACGTTTCCATTTTTGGAAGTAGCGTACCCATTTTTGGAAGTAACGTTTCCATTTTTGGGTACGGTGTACCAAAAATGGAAAATTCCTAAAATGGGTCCAGATTACCATAGTTCACCCGACTGATGTGTATAGGGGCAAGGGATTCTACGTCCAGATGACGTCACCACCCCTGAGTCGGATTCGGTCAAATCGCCGGATGACTGTACCTTCTTATAGGGCCTTGCATTCAATGACTGGAATGGGCTTCCTGCTGTTATTGCAAGCTCGCCATCTTTCAACGAATTAAAAAACAGACTTGATCAACACTGGGAGTTCATCTGGTACTTCCTTTCTGACTCAGATTGAGATAGGCTTCAACCATTGAGCTCGGCGACAACGGGTCCTACAGGTCATAGGCCTTATATCCCGATGACGATAAGGTAAGGTAAGGATAAGGCTTGGGATAAGGTAAGGTATGTTCGACAACCACAACACACGTGACAAAATGGCCTTGGCTGGTACCGTCCGCCATATCAAAAGTTTTTCGCGCCATTTTCCTCTACCGTTTTTTCAACTATCAACTGCTAAAAGTTTCGATATTTTAGATACAATGAGTGCCAATTCTTGCTCTGTATGATCAATATATGTTATCAAATAAATAATCTGTATTCTTTATGTCAGCAATGTGTAATATTTTGTAAAACATGGGATATACGCCCTGGTGGTGCCGAGGAACTGGTAAGAACATTTGCACTGCACTGTGCATTGTAGGTACTAGTGGTGCCGGTTTCAGTGGTTGGCGAGGGGGGGGGGGGATGAAGCGGGTCAAGCCCCCTCAACTGAATAGGATCCTACACCCCTGCGACGTGGAAATGGGATCAGTCAGTTAGGGATGAAATTTCCTTTGTTTTTCCTTCGACACACCGCGGCTCCGAAAGGAAAACGAAGGAAATTTCCTCCGCAACGTGCAGGGGCATCGCCGATCGGGAGGGACCGGACCCCCCCCCCCCCTCACCACTCTCAGAAGGTGGGGTGTTGCCCCCACTTTTTGCGGAGAAAATTAATAATTTATCGTAAAAATTGACTTTGCAGCAGTCAAAATCCAGTTATCCACAGTAAAAAAGAAGGATATTTTGCGCCGCTTCGCGGCATGGCACAAGTTCAGCAATTGCTTATGCATATTTGGAAAATGGGAAAATTAATTCCACCAGGGCCCACTCCCTTCACTTTCAAGCGGGCTACATGTTTAGCTAGTCTGCCGAGTTCCGAAAAAAGGCGACGCGAACGGAACGACGCAGACATCGGCACCCGGAAGCTGCTCCAGCGGTGCCCAACTTGCTGGACCGAACAGCTAATAGTGGGAACTAGGCCAGGACCATCTCTCCAAGCCATGTCCCCGCCCCCCCCCCATGGCTCCTCCCGATCCACATAAACATTTATGCGCGGAAGAGTCGTTCTGCCCCTTGCTGCTTTTAAACCATTTGCACTGTTACCAGTTGTGTGTTACAGTTCGGTGCATATGTACATACAGTTATTATTATCATATGTACTATTGAGTGCTGACTCCCACCGGTCATCGTGATTTACTATCCGAGGCGTATATGAAGAACACCTTCATTTCAATATTTTCCATCATGCCGAAATGTGTAACCTGGAAAATGGGTTACCTGAGGCTTGGCTCCACTCACGATCTGGTTCCAATATTAAAATTTCGTTTTCCACGCCTAAAATTAAAATTTTCACGCCGCTTGGCGGCGTCACATCAGTGGCCATCATCATAACGAAGCCATTGTCATCGTATTCGGTTCTTCGTAACGCTGAATTGAATTAATAGCATTTTTAACTTCTTATCCTCTACATGGCCCACCGCCTATATTTCTGGGCTTTATCAGGAAAACCCGTAAAACAACTCGCGCCGCTTGGCGGTGCTAAATAACAAATACCATACTATAACATGCAAATCCGCATAAAACAAATGCTGCAAAGGCTACGTAAAAATACACGTACAAAAATGGGGGCACATTTTTTCCCTTATTTCAGCCGACCCCCACTCCACACACACACACACTCTAAAATGCTCGGCGACGCCCCTGCATCTCCCCCCCCCCCCCCCCCGGCTCCTCCAGATCCACAGGGACCATTTATGCGCGGAGAAGTAATTCTGCCCCTTGGTGCTTTCAAACCATGTGCACTGTTACCAGTTGTTTTTTTACAGTTCGGTACATATGTATGTGTATGCAGTTATTATTATCATATGCACTATTGAGCGATGACTGCCGCCGGTCATGATGATTTACTATCCGAGGCTAATGTATATGAAAAACTACATTAATTTCAATATTTGTCAGAATTTTTTTTCTCGTTTGTCCCACCGAAGGGCTAATTTATTCACACAAATACAAACACATCAATACAAATAGCATTGCACATTGTCGCACTCACATGGTCCTACATCATACAGCCGTCTCGCTACGGCTCACATCTCCTCACTCTGGCACACACCACTTTAGCCTGTCTAGACAATACACTTATCGCTTACATCGCAGTCCAGTACATGTGCAAATGAGGCGTGTGCGTGTGTGTGTGTGTGTGTGTGTGTGTGTGTGTGTGTGTGTGTGTGTGTGTGTGTGTGTGTGTGTGTGTGTGTGTGGTGTGGTGTGGTGCGTGCGTGTGCGTGCGTGCGTGCGTGCGTGCGTGCGTGCGTGCGTGCGTGCGTGCGTGCGTGCGTGCGTGCGTGCGTGCGTGCGTGCGTGCGTGCGTGCGTGCGTGCGTGCGTGCGTGCGTGCGTGCGTGCGTGCGTGCGTGCGTGCGTGCGTGCGTGCGTGCGTGCGTGCGTGCGTGCGTGTGCGTGCGTGCGTGCGTGCGTGCGTTGCGTGCGTGCGTGCGTGCGTGCGTGCGTGCGTGCGTGCGTGCGTGCGTGCGTGCGTGCGTGCGTGCGTGCGTGCGTGCGTGCGTGCGTGCGTGTGTGTGTGTGTGTGTGTGTGTGTGTGTGTGTGTGTGTGTGTGTGTGTGTGTGTGTGTGTGTGTGTGTGTGTGTGTGTGTTTGTGTGTGTTCATGTTCATGTATTTAGTAAAATGTAGTTAATCATTATAGCCAATTATAATCATGTAGCATAGACACATTCATTGAGAATGTGTGAAGCCACACGAAACGTCTCATATCTTCCATTAAAATGTCTCATCTGATCTTACTTTTATGACAATGAGCTTCGGAATCATTCTCTTCAACCACAATGAAGAAAACAAGAAGATTTTAAGACACATTGAAAGCCAGGAACAAAAAGATAACAAATGCGAAACTTTCGGTGTTGTTCAATCAAACTTGTATCTCTAACCATCTGCTTCCAGTTACAGAAATATACATATACATATACATATACATATACATATACATATACATATACATGGACCATTTATGCGCGGAAAAGTTGTTATGCATCTTGCTGCTTTCAAACCATTTGCACTGTATCCAATTGTTTGTTACAGTCGGTATATATGTATACAGTTATTATTATCATAAGTACTATTGAGCGCTGACTGCCGCCGGTCTTTGTGATTTACTAATCGAGGAATATGTATATGAAAAACTACCTAATTTCAATATTTTTCATCATGCCAAGATGTGTAACCAGGACAAGGGGTTACCTGAGGCTTGGCTCCACTCACGGTCTGGTTCCAATATACAATTTCGTTTTCCACGACCTAAAATTAAACTATTCACGCCGCTTCGCGGCGTCACATCGGTGGCCATCATGATAACGAAGCCATCGTCATCGTATTCGGTTCCTCGTAACGCTGAATTGAATTGATAACATTTTTAGCTTCCTATCTTATACATGGCCCACCGCCTATATTTCGGGGTATTATCAGGAAAACCCGTAAAAAATCGTGTCGCTTGACGGTTAAGTACCTACTATTACATACCTATTACATGAAAATCCACATACAAAAATGCTGTAAAGGCTTAAATACACGCAAACAAAGGGGTCTACCATTTTTCGTCATTTCAGCCGACCCCCCCCCCCCCCCCCACACACACACACACACACTCAAAAATGCTCGGCGGCGCCTCTGCTGAGGGGCCTTCTAAGACCGACAGAAAGCCCTCAGTCGGACTGAGGGGGACCCTCGGTAGGCCACGAGGGGCCCTCAGAAGGCCTGAGGCTTCAACATGGGCCTGTCCGACGTTATTTTTTTGCGACGATTTAGAGGCCCAGCAAAATATAGTGGCCTAAATCCGAGGAGATACCATTTCGCGTTTTGTTTTAGGGGAGGGGGCATTTGGCCGTGGGAGGGGGCCGTTTTGCCGAGGGTGCCCCCTGGTTTCTTTGCCCCCCATCCGAAAATATGATCCGCCGCCACTGGTACTACTCAGAATGGTGTCTCAAAACCTAAGTAATACCGATATCATTCACATTGGTATGGTCTGTTTATATAAGATGACACAATATATGGGTTTATGAAAAATACCAAAATATAGCTAACCTACAGCCTCTTATGTTGACAATTTTCGCAGATGTCCTCAGCAAAGAACGCACAAATTTGGGTGTAAATTTTAAGCTTATGAGGTATTTTGTGAAAATACTGCTATGTCGACCGATACAATTATTATTTCAACTTTCATATACACTTTAAGTATTGTCTTATGCTTCATACAACTAACTCAATGCTTAAAAATGGCACGCCCACACGCCCGTACATTGCCAGCGAACCAATATGGCGAACCCGTTGAAATGTAAACAAACGATTCTCCCGGTTCACGTCATCACAACCTGACCAATCACCGTCGAGACTTGCTCAAGACTCATTGGTCAATACTAGCTGATAGCCAAATATAGCTTATGAGCAGATCGATAAACACGGCCAAGATGCAGAACCTGCTCGCGGTTGTCACACTTTTCACCAATGTTGAAGGAGCGGAGTACACCCCCCTGGCTGTGACGTATAAGGCGGTCGGCCGGCCGCCGTACACAACATTAGTGCGCGCGTGCCTGAAGCTTAGATCGCGCTTATTTTCTTTGTTTACCAGTTGATTGCAAAACTTCGAATATGTAATATGTTACAAATCGACCGCTCTGCCGGATGCCGCTAAAAAAATACAATCAGACCAATACTTACTGTTATATGTGCGCAAAGTTCAACGATTAGGTAGTAGGTACGGCCGCATACATACCAATATGTATAATATACATACATACATCATACCAATATTTGCTATGTTATATGTGCGCAAAGTTATTATGATTTAGGTACGACCGGTGATTAGGTACGACCGCCGCTCTAAACGATGATAAGTGTATCTTTGATGTCGTTACCCGGCGTGCAAAATGTGAATGTATCGCAATGAATTGCCTAGGGAGACATACAGCCTCATCAAATGTATTGTATTTGTTTGGCATTGCTATTCCTTCTCGTGACACAGTACAGGCGCGGATCCAGGATTTCGGTCGTGTGTGTGTGGGGGGGGGGGGGGGGGGGGGGCACATGCAAAAAGTTGCGCCCTACGGGCGCGACATGGGCGCGACCCTGGCTCAGGGGGGCGGCGGGTGTGGGCGTCCTACTAGCGCCCCTAGACTTTTCTTATAGCTGAATATTTGGGAAATGTATGAAATGATATAGGGTTTCAATCGTGATCTTAATAAACTGTTTGTGGCATGTGAGTCGTTCCTGCACCCCCCCCCCCCCCCCCGACGGCGCAAAAAGGCATCTTGCTATGTCCTGTAACTCATAAGTCACATTATTAACCCGCCCACTGCAGGGGCTTTGCGCCGAACACGAACTGCAGGGGGTTGATTTCCGCCGCCCCCCCCTGAGATCTCGAAAACCACGCTACGTAGCGAGAAGTGGAAAACGGCATTCGAAAGCTGAATTCGTTCTATCGAAAGTATTTCAGTATTGTTTTAGGTTAGGTCAAAATTGAGGTCACCAGAGGTCATCAAAGGTAAAATGTTCCAGTTTTTTTTTCTGTTTTAGGACATCGCTCCAGAAATTCCCATATATCTCAGAAACTATGCTAGTTAGAAACAAACGGGAAGAAAGCAAACGCCAGCCAGTGAAATTATCAATGGGTGAGGTTACCTCAAATTTGATATCGGGTCAATATTTGAGGCTCCAGTGGTTAAAGAAAAAATGCAGTTTTTTTGCTAAATCGTTTTTCGCTATTAACTTTTTACTTAATGAAGATAACGGAAAACTGTTTACGCCGTTGTGTTTATCTGCTCAAGGCGCTTTGAATGATATACATGGTGACCTTGTTAAGTTAACTTAACAATTTGACCTCAGGTCAAGGTCAAGTGGTGACCCAAGTAGGGCATATTGCATATGGAAAGACGTGTCTCGACGAGACAAACATATTGATGTCTATTTTACTTCTATCTTCATTATGTCGGGAGTTATTGACAAAAAAGTGATGTTGACCTCACATGACATCAAATGATCCAATAGTTGTCTCTGAAGAAAACTTGCACTTGGATCATCAATAATATCCTATACTAGCATGATCCAGAAGTAATTGGACTAATATCATGCATATCCTTGAAATAGGAAGCATTTGTATATTTCCCCATTGATTTATTATGGGAGGTTACGAAATTGACCTGACCTTAGATCACTGATATCAAAATTCCGAGATAAACGAATTGTAAGTACTTATGCCCTTATCACATCCTGTAAGTTTCAAACTGATCGGTGAAAAACTCTGGCTTTGGCACAACTGCAAACATTTTTGGAGGTGGGGTCACTTGACCTGGTTTGGTGACCTGACCTGAGATGACCCGAGGTTATTTTTTTCTTCTTCAAAGTGTGCGCAATTGATGTCCTAACAGGTGTGCCAAAACCCGGCCGGCGGAAAGTTGTCGAATCACACTTAATTTATGTCTACATGTCAGGCGAGGTCAGCTGAACATGTTCGTGAACTTTTTTTTCCGAAACAAAATGTTTATCTTGGAAGATATTCAACTTTTAGTTTTAAGCGAAAAGTTAAGTTTGTGACGTCATATGATTTTGTTTTAATAACGGAAATCCCTTGTGCTGCCAAATATATGGCACAATTTCTTGTCGACATCTATTGCGCAGAAAAAGCGAACCACCCGGTGTCTAGATTGGCTTAGATTGCGAATCACCCGGGGATCGAGAAATGGAAGACGAAAATATTCCAAGGCTGACCTTAGCCCTGTTTCAAATCAGCTGTCGGCTGTTGGCAGCAGGGAATAGACTCCGCCCATAGCGCTGGGCTGACAGATTGGTTCCAAATCAGCTGCCAACAAAATGGCAGCCGTACAGATGTGGCGCAGAAAGGACATATTCTAACGCATGTGCGCGGAAACCAAAAATATAATAATACAGCAAAGGCAGGCAAGTGATTGTGAAAGATAGGACAGAGTTCGCTGCTTTCAACCCGAAACAAGCGCTCTTTGCTTTATTTACAAGCCCGCCTTCAATCGCGCCACTGCCGCATGCGCCAATTTCCGTGCCTGCTGACAAAACGTGCGTCCTGCACCTGCTTCCTCGCAGCAGCAGAGCTGGCACTTGTCAGCAGGAGTATGACGTCACCTGGTATGACGTAGTAGTACGTCATCGATCTTCCAGCGAATCAGGCTCTCTAATCTCGGCTCACAACAGCACAGCAGCTGATTTGAAACAGGGCTCTTAAAACAAGTCGACTATCATTAGCAGTTGGGTAAAGAGAAACGACGCTGTCGGTTTAGAGGCCCTATTCAAATACACATGGGCCTTATTTTTTACAGATGTAAAAATCAAACTCGAATATCTTTTTGATTATATCATTGTGGTTGTTTTAACTGCTACCATACTTAATTTCAATGCCTAGCCATAACAATGGCTATCTCAACTCAAATATAATGTTAAGGTGGGATAGTCCCTTTAATACAAGTGCAGACGGCGTTCACGGCGGCCCGGCTATGACATCACAGAACTCACTAAACTCTAGCATGCTCTCACTAACCCTTCGTTCCTGGCGGAGCGCAGGACTTGTATTTGAGCGAATCTTAGGTCTCGTCCCGATCGGACTTAATGGCTACGAGCGAATCTTCGGTTTCGTCCTGATCGGATTTAATGGCTTCAAGCGAATCCTAGGTTTCGTCCCGATCGGACTTAATGGCTACGAGCGAATCTTAGGTTTCGTCCCGATCGGACTTAATGGCTACGAGCGAATCTTAGGTTTTGTCCCGATCGGACTTAACCCTCGCCCCGGGTAGGGCAAAATCACCACGTGTTCGGGTAGGGGGTATGACCCCCCCCCCCCCCCCCCATTTAACGTTTCACCCATAATTGAGCTAGAGCCTCGAGTCAATGACGAGCGTGTTGCTTGTGAGGAGAGGAAGCCACTGATGCCCGATTTTAAGGTCTTGGGTCATTAGATGACCTCTGAGGTCATGTCAATTACCCAAAAGTCATCAAAATTGTAAATGCGTATACATTGAATTTTATCGAGCTAGAATCGTGAATGAACATATCATAATGCTTAATGGACGCCAAATTCCGAAAAGATCATGTCAGGTCATCTGAGGTCAGTGACCTCGTTTTACCTGTGGAAGCGCATCACCCCAGTGGAACATATTATTATGTAAAATGGATCCCAAATTTTAAATTATCGTACAAAATGTCCTATAAACCGCCAGAAGTCCAAAAAAGTAATCTGAGGTCATCGGAGGTCAATGACCTCATTTAACCTCTGAAAAGCTCAATCGAGGTCACAATCTCAGTGGAAACCACAACTGTCACCTGGAAACACCTGTGCATATGCTCCTGAACAACAAACACTCGGAAACTGCACATGTTATAAGCATCGATACTGCGGGATGCCAGTTGCACCTGACATGACCTTGAGAAATAGGTCATAGGTCACGGGTCATGTGGGTTAGAAATTCAAAATTTTCAGAGTATGTGGCAAATCTTTCCAAACTAGGGTACTGAAAGTTCCATCGCAATCGGTTGGAAACTACGCGAGTTATTCCAGAAAACCCGAGGGGTGGCATCCCCCTACCCGGGCGAGGGTTAATGGCTACGAGCGAATCTTAGGTTTCGTCCCGATCAGACTTAATGGAGAGGTTAGGTTAGGTTAGGTTAAGTCATTGTTCCAATGACGTCATGGACGATCCCTATTTTTCCTATAGTATCCCTATAGTAGATATGGCGACGATCGTGGCGGACGATCAGTCGTGACACTTCTGGAAATATTTCTGTTTCAACATTGTTAGAGGTAAGATACATTCTAAATAACATAACAGGTACAGAATAGTGTCTTGAAAAATGCATAGTGACCTAATAGTTAAGTTTTGTAACATCTAAAGGGACGTTTCGTGTCTTTGACCTAATTAATTGGCCATTGAGTGCCTGGTGTGTCCACAGGGTACATATGAATACTGGGACGCTGGCATATTTTTGGGGGACAGTTTACGCTGTCCGACCAAAACAGAATGATTCTTTGCACAATGAATGATTCAATCAGCTTATTTTATCTGTATGAATGATTCAATCAGTGACTCACAACAGGTTTGCGCTTGAGGTGAATCGATTCATGAGCGATTCATTTGAAATAAGAATGATTCAATCAAAATTTGTCAATTCACAATGAATCGTCGACAAGTCTGGACTTGGATAACACATTTGTATGATAGTCTGCATTGTGGCATATTCTAGAACAATTGCCAATTTCCTGGGAGAATGAAGACCGAACTTAATTGCGTTGCGCTGTGGGCTACCCGTTCCGTGCCTAGGTATCTCCGGCCAGCCGCCATCGTTCATGGAACCTCCGCCAGCGCCACCTATGTCGCGGCCGGTCCGATCGAAGCGACCTCGAGCGGCGTCTGCTGACAGCGGCGATGACTCAAGTCCGTCCCGGTGCGCGCGGCCGGCTCAGCGGCGAACCCGCTCTACTGGCCGACGCAGTGCTGCCAACAGCAAGAGCAAGTTTCAGCCACCGGTGAAAAAGACGGCAACTGAGACAGAGGTCACGTCGGCCGAGGTGAGTGGTGGTTACGCTCTCTCTCTCTGCCTGTCTCTACCGTGCTTTACGAAGTTCTGTGTTCGTTTCCGGTGCTCTGTTACTGGTGGCTTCAGGCTTCCCGGCCCGACGCATCTTTTCAGTAGGGATATCACGGATAGTTGAATAGAAGTCGGGTAACTGGCAAAAAATAACGTAAAGCAATAGTATACATGTACAGTCTGTCTTCAAAGTATCGCACATCTCGCCACGTGGCAACACTGTCGCACTTGGAATGGTTTGAGAGTCCCTGATTGGGGGGTGGGGATGGGTCACCCAGTGTAGGAGGGTCAGCTATGGCGACGCACGACCGCTGCACTATGTCATAACTACCTTATGAGTAGCCAAGATGGTGAATGATGAGTTGTCCAGCATCCGCTTATAACCAACATAGTTTGAAAACGAGTGCTTTGGAACAGATGAATGTTGGATGGATGCATGAATGTTGCTTGTTTTGAGCGATCCAAGAATTCAAAGTCTAAGCGCAAACTATGACGTCCATGAAACTGCTCTTTGCTTCAGAGTTATTGGAAAACGTCAGGGGCTCCGCCACGCCTTTGAAATTGGGGGGTACGGGTTCCAAGGGCGTAGGCAAAGGGGAGGGGGGCAAGGGGGCCATGCCCCCCCCTCTCTGGAGGCCAGGGGGACGCTCTGGCGACCGAGCGAGGGCCCCCTGGGGCCGAAGGCCCCAGTGTTTTTGATGGTGTCAGGCGCCCGCAAAACGCCTTACGTCGCATAAAAGAACGCCCACGAACCGATTACAAAATCGTAACTCGAATAAATAACAGCATTGCTTGTCTGTTAAAGACATGCATATGTAAATACGTAGATAGGGGCCCCAGCCAGTGTGGTTAGAGCCCTCTACCAGCTTTTAAAGGGCTCTACCGATCTGCAGAGGGCCCTGGCTGCATTTAGAGGGCCCCTTCCGGTTGCAGAGGGCCCTCTGTCGGCCTGTATAGAGCCCTGCCGATCTGTAGAGGGCCCTCTGCCCGCCTTTAGATGGCCCTTCCAGCATGCAGAGTAGGGTGTGTTGTCCATCTCACAAGTATATTGGAATATGGCAAAAAGTGGCGCTGATTATTGAGAAAATGAAATCTGAAGAGATTTTCCCGCTAAGATCAATAATTGGTGAGCGAGAGTCGATTTACTAAGAGACCATTTTCCCAACCTGATGATGGTGGCGCCACCTATATCGCCGATAGTTCCGAAGCATATTATTACTGTTATATGATTCTGCATCTGCTGTAAGCGATCATAAAAACCTGTTTTAGGATAAACTGATGCTAACAGATTGAAACTAACCTGCAAATGCAAACCAAAGCTGTATTCACTCTATTTCCCAATCAGATGTGCAAAGGCAAAAACACGTATCTCCACCTCATACGCACGGAACACCGGCCTCTGGTCTAGCTCAGCTCGGCATTCGGCAGACTGAAGACAGGCGGTGATGACAGCATGGGCGAGGTTGTGGCGATGGCGGACAGCCGAGTCATCCCCACTTGAAATGGTCGACAGGCTGCAGTCACCCCGATCGATGTAGGTTATGAGCGCAGAGGTTCTGTGGAAAAGTTTTACGAGGTTAGCGTCTTCATTGGAGACCGGTCTATTATTTAAAGAAAGGAGCTAGAACATTACCAATATATTGATTCGGGTGGACTAACAACTTAATGAGTGTCGAGACAGGACTGCGTCTTCACGCTGTTCAAACAAAACAAAAATCATAGCGACTGAGAAAAAAGTATAAGCAGTCGTATACCTTATTCCACATCACGTTTGCGGCCGAAGCGCTTTCAGCAACTTCCATTGCATTTGCATTTTGCAATTTAACCTAAAATTGCTCGTGATATATTTTTCGCGTGCTGTTATTATTAAAGCGCTTCGGCCGCAAACTAGGAGTGGAACGAGGTATAAATACATAGCAATTTCGTTACTTATATCAATTTAGTATACTGTACAACTGGGTCAATAATCGGTACCATGCATATGAAGGGCGCAGGTCCTGCTTCGAGTTGAAGGCCGGGAGGATGCGTCGGTGCTTCAGCCTCGCCGTGATGAGGCCGTGCCTCGACTCGTCGCTCAGCACCGAAGAACAGCCTTCCGTCACCATCCTGACGGTCCTCTCCGCAGCCTGGGTGTGTACCGGGTACGGCGGGACAGCGGCTGGGGCTTTCAGGATGTCCTGCAGGTCTTCGTCGCTGAGATCTCGCAAGAGCGGTGGCTGCGTCACCTCCGCTGAGCTCCAGTCGATGAGGTCGGCGTACCCTTCAGCTCCGAAGTTGACGTCGGGAAGCTTGCAGCACCTGACGTCTTGCGTCTCCTGGAGACGTGCAGCACGGATGGCACAGACCGCCTTCTCCTGGGTCTCCTGGTTGTCGTCAGCGACCATAGCGAGCAGCAGCTGTTCGGAATGGGACCAGTACCCGTTCCTTTGCACCACCGGTCGGACGATGGTGCCGACACACCTCCAAATCCGCCACAGCAGCTATCGCATCCGCCACCCGACGAACCTCCGCCTCCGCCGTGGTCGCCTCCGCAGTCGCATCTGTTCCAGTTTCCTGGCGAAATGGTCGCCCTTAGCGCGGCCCTCGTGTGGCTGATGGAACGTCTGGACTGTGACCCGGATGACCAGGTGGTCCTTTGCACGATCAGCCAGTCCCTGAGACCTAAGACATGGGCCGCCCGCTCAGAGCTCGCCGCTGGAAGCCGTTATCTGGCGCGCCCTGCTGACCGTGGCACAAGATGCCGCCGGGCTCTCCATTGGGTACCGTTTCACTGTAAGCTCGCTAGCAATGAGAGGACCGATGCGCTGGCCGGGGAGGCGTCGGCGCCACCACAGGAAGGTATAGCCATGGACACCAGGACGGAACACCGAGCAGCAGCCAGAACCGCCCCGCCGTGCGCCACCGCAAGCTGGCCCTAGGCCTGGTATCGTGCCTTGACGGGTTCGCACGTCCCGCCACTGCACCGGTGACCGGCCTGAACCGGGCCGCGGCGGCCGACGTCCACCAGCTTCGTGCGGGCCACTGTTCCGGGCCGGCCCACTACTTACATCGGATCGGCCGAAACCCTTTCCGGCAGTAACCGCAGTGAGACTCGCTCGGCTGGATGATGGACTGGTGCTTCATCTGCAGGGAGGATACCGACATCTCGGAGCACATCCTGCTGAGGTGTCCGGCCCTAATGTGTCCGGATACGCCTGCTGGGCACCATCTCGCCCAGACCAGAAGACATACGGAGCGATAGCGTGCGACAGCGACCATGGCGGCCGCTGCCAGATCCATCCACCAGTCATTCCATTCCAGGTTTTATTGACAAGAAAATCCCGAAATAACACCATACATCTCAGATTTCGATGAAACTATGTTTTAGGGGTAATCTGGGCCGTAGATTTACGCTGTGGCATTTTCAGACTCGTCCATCCAGCGGTTTTCGAGTTTAGTCTAAAAATAGTGTCGAAATAGATGGCGCTAGTGTCTGCGGCCGCAAAATGTAGAGGGCGCAGTGATCGAATATGCAATTTGTGGACCTCTGAGAAAACTCGCTGGCGCTCACCAAATACCGACATTTAAACACTTATTTATCTGTAAATCAATATTTTAGCATCATGTGCCACGAAAAATTACAGTCCAATATAAATATAAGAGATCACCTCAGACTATGACATACCCTAAATTGCAGAGGGCCTGCCGATCTGCAGAGGGCCCCCTGTCGGCATTTAGATGGCCCCTTCCGGTTGTAGTGGGTCCTCTTCCGGCCTTTATAGGGCCCTGCCAATCTGTAGAGGGTCCTTACCGATCTGGCGAGGGCCCTGCTGATCTGTAGATCGCCATGACCATCTGTAGAGGGCCTCTGTCGGTATTTAGAGGGCCCTTCCGACATGTAGAGGGCCCTCTTACAGCCTTTAGAGGCCCTGTCGATCTGCAGTGTCCCAGCCAATCTGTAGAGGGCCCTCTGCTGGCCTTTAGAGGGCCCTGCCGATCTGTAGAGGGCTCCTTGCCCGCCTTTAGAGGGCCCTTCCAGCATGTAGAGGGCCTGCCGATCTGCAGAGGGCCCCCTGTCGGCATTTAGATGGCCCCTTCCGGTTGTACAGGGGCTCTCTGTCGGCCTTTATAGAGCCCTGCCAATCTGTAGAGGGTCCCTGCCGATCTGGAGAGGGCCCTCTGCCGGACTTTAGAGGGCCCGGCCGATCTGTATATCGCCCTGCCAATCTGTAGAGGGCCTCTGCCGGTCTTTAGAGGGCCCTGCCGGTCTTTAGAGGGCCCTGCCGTCTTTAGAGGGCCCTGCCGATCTGTAGATCGCCCTGCCAATATGTAGAGGGCCTCTTCCGGTATTTAGAGGGCCCTGTCGACCTGAAGAGGGCCCTCTTCCAGCTTTTAGGGGCCCTGTCGTTCTGCAGAGTGCCCCAGCCAATCTTCAGAGGGCCCTATCGGCCTTTAGAGGGCCCTGCCGGCCTTAAGAGGGCCCTATCGATCTGTAGATCGCCTTACCAATCTGCATGGGCCTCTACCGGCATTTAGAGGCCCTGTCGACCTGAAGACGGCACTCTTCCAGTCTTTAGGGGCCCTGTCGATCTGCAGTGTCCCAGCCAATCTATAGAGTGAGTGTAGAGGGCCCTCTGTCGGCCTTTAGAGGGCCCTGCCGATCTGCCGATGGCCATCTGCCGGCCTTTAGAGGCCCCTGCCGATCTGTAGTGGATTCTGCTGGCCTTTAGAGGGTCCTGTGGTGGTAGAGGTGGTCTGCCGATTGAGTGCCGGTGAGGCTCTCGAAGGAAGACCAGTGAAAGTTTTAATTGATGTTCAGTGTATGCTAGTAACGTCTGAGAGGAGTACAAGGCTTTGGTAATGTAGGCTTTGACTTTGCCTCGAACTCGGGCTGCCACTACCAGGAAAGGTCAGAAGCCCAGCGCTCTCCCACTGAGTTACAGGGGCGGACGTATCGCTCGTTTCCGCACTATCGAAGGCTTTTTAATGCTAGTGTCATAATTCCTACCCCAGAATCCAGATCACTGCATAATAATTTAGATGGGGCGGAATTAATGCATTGTACTGCAATAGAAGTTGCTGTGCGGATAAATCAAGCTTGGATATTCCGATCAGTGTTCGTCACGGGCCCACCAACCCCCAGCCCAGCCCGGCCCAGGCCCATGCACACCAAGCCCAGGCCCAGACCAGGCCCGGTCAAATTCATAATATTGAGGCCCAGGCCCGGTCCGGCCCGTTCAGATTAAGCATATAATTATTTTCACAAAATTTGCAATAATTATCCTAGCATATTGACTTGTATACTATAGATGTGAAACAATTAACCAACTATGCTAACAAACAAAAAAAAATCCACAGCCTCAGCAAGTGTGTTGCTGTGTAAGTGAACTGCTGGTTACAATATTTTTGAGCTCTGACCCCAGCTTGTGCGACGCGCGCATTACTTCAAAATTGTCAGGCCCAGGCCCATCCAGAGCCCAGTGATTTGCTTAAAGTTGAGGCCCAGCCCATACCCAGCCCATACCCAGCCCATGGCGAACTCTGATTCCGACAACTCACACATATTACACTATATATATGACTATTCCAATTTACCATTTTCATCTACAAGAACTCCTAAGTATTTAATGCATGGGTTTCTCGTGATGGGTGTATCATTTAATACTATGTAAAGATCTTGCCACGTCACTGATCTTTAATAGATTTGGTAATTTGTCTTTTGATGCATTTAGTGATAATATATTTACATGGAACAACTCGTTATATTTTGGAATTAATTGATTAATCTTTATTTGCAGCTCTTCAAGATTTATACCTTGAATATAAATTGCCGTATATCATCAGCAAATAAGTAAAAGGTGCCTATTTATGTTGTATTGCTGATGTAATTAATATAGAGAATACATAAAAGAGGACCTAAAATTGAACCCTGTAGGACGCCAATTTTCATCATTTGTTTCTTAGATGCAACCTCATCTATTATTGGCATTTTATGCCTCTTATTAATATATGCCTCTATTGTGTTGTAGAAACCCCTCGTATCACAATGCGGTGTATTTTTTCAAGAGAATTGCCAAGCAAACTGTATCCAATGCTTTCTGTAAATCAAGGTGGAGCATGTTATTTCGTTATTTTGTAGAGATTTTGTAAACTTCATCGTACATTTGAACAATCGGCATGTACTTACTGTGTTGTTTCCAGAATCGGTATTGAAGAAGATTCAGGATAATATTTGCATTAACCCGCGCCCCGCTGGAGGTAGCAGAATCTCCCCCCCCCCCTCCCGGATTTTCTCAATAACTAGAAAACAATGATAGATATCGACGACAATATTTCAATGAAAATTGTGGATTATTATGGGAGATAATGACGCTTTAATCACGGCATGTGATGTAATTTTTGGTGGAAAAACAAAACATGCTTTACAAAATCATAGAAATTCGACTTTTGACGAAAATTGCAAAACAAAATGTTGAAAAAAATAAAATGAAAAATAGTAAAAATGACTATCTCGTATTTTCGAAATTTTGTGTTTTTCACTCCCAAAAATAAAAAATAAAAACTTGTTTCTCGTTATCGAAAACGTATTTGTCGTTGTTTTACAACATACAACGTACTGTACTGTTTTAATAATCTGGGCCCCCTTGGCTACGAGGGCCCCTCTGATCCTATTTGCCCCCCCCCCCCGCCTGGGCGAAATCCTCCCTACGCCCCTGACGGGTTTCAGGGAGGCCAAGTGTGGTCATGGTCACAACCAGTGGCGTATTTCGAAATCCGTCAAGGGAGCCAAGCCCTCAAGAGGGCGCCATATCCCCATACGAGGATACCGTCAGTGAAAGGTGTTGAGCGTGGGGAGGGGTAAAAATAATGAGAAAAACTGAACATTGATTTCTAGCAATCTGGTCAAATACTGGCAGAAAAAAGGGATAATCCCCCGCTAGCTCAAAAATGGGTGACGCGTCCCCCGTCCCCCTTGGCGGATCGCCCCTGGAAAACTCATGATTAGCAACGCATATAGGTAGGTATCAGCTGAATATGATAACGTTCGGATGAATCAGAATAGTTACAAAATTCGGAACAATTGTCTAATGACAGGTATTATTTTCTTTCATATTCTAGTGCGTGCTATAGTATCCTAGAATAATTTGCTTATACATGCAAGAAACGTATATGACGATATCGAAGCGTCCGTCAAATGTCACATTTTCACCCGGGTGAACGCCGTGTGCATCGGGTCGCCCGAGACGTCGCGCGCTGCCCGCAACGTGCCATATTGGCTAGGCAAAATGTCCATGACTCGGCTCTCATTACTCGCTGCCTCTCGTATATAATTTTGTTTTGCATTATGTCCTTTCCACTTATACGTTCACGTTTCAAGATATTCAGAATGTTAGCGAACTACGGTCAATTTTGCCGGTTAACGTTAAGTTTGACATCGTTTAATTTATACGTTCTTACATGCTTATACGTTGATTGCTTTACAAAGTAAAAGTTGAAAAATAAATGGTGCTTGTCATTATAAGACTGTTCCGAGATGCCGTAACCATTCAGAACCATTCAGACGCCGTAAGCATTCAGAATTATCCACATATAATCATATCCGACTGAAATGCGAGCAGCCAAACTTAAGCGTTTTCCGATCATCCGGAGACAAGAATGCCGCACCGACCTCATACTTTGCGCTTACACCGGAAATTCCTGAATCGCTCAAAACGAGTATCATCCATGTTTTCCATTTCTTTGAAGCATTTCTTCTCAAAATGAGGTGGTTTTAAGTGGGTGCTCGACAACTCACAATTTACCAATTTGGCCACACGTGGGAGGCAATAATGTCATGGTGCGCTGGCATGCCAACGCAGGCCGGTGCGATGCAGCGGGGAAAAGAAGAGGATACGACAGAACCCTGGGCTACCCGATACGCGATCCGCCTCCTGCCACTGAAGCGGTACGGCGGGATGTTCTGCTGATAACATTACGGTTCCGGGCCCGGTTCTGCTCAGAGCATGACAGTGTGAAACTGCTGGGTCTGCGTTAAAATTTCCGAGCTGGCTTCCTGAGAATGCGGGCTAAAATAATCACCGTTCATTTCGTGTCTGTATATTTTGCACGAGGGTCGAGGTTTATGCTTGATTGCTGGCCACGCTTGTAAGTTCAAGTGGTGCCACCCCCATCACAAGTGTTGTCCACTTGTTACCGGGATAAGGAACATATGTTTTAATTCTCAAGTTTGATAGTGAGCTTAGCTACGCTGCCCATGTCCTGTCCCGTTCCCGTTCCCGTCCCGTTCTCGTCCCGTTCCAGTCCCGTTCCCGTCCCGTCCCGTTCCGTCCCGTTCCGTCCCGTTCCCGTCCCGTTCCCGTCCCGTTCCCGTCCCGTTCCCGTCCCGTTCCCGTCCCGTTCCCGTCCCGTTCCCGTCCCGTTCCCGTCCCGTTCCCGTCCCGTTCCCGTCCCGTTCCCGTCCCGTTCCCGTCCCGTTCCCGTCCCGTTCCCGTCCCGTTCCCGTCCCGTTCCCGTTCCGTTCCCGTTCCCGTTCCCGTTTCCGTTTCCGTTTCCGTCCCCGTCCCCCCCGTCCCCGTCCCCGTCCCCGTCCCCGTCCCCGTCCCCGTCCCCGTCCCCGTTCCCGTCCCCGTCCCCGTCCCCGTCCCCGTCCCCGTCCCCGTCCCCGTCCCCGTCCCCGTCCCCGTCCCCGTCCCCGTCCCCGTCCCGCTCCCGTCCCGTTCAATTCACACTTTCCGTCCACATCCCTGTTCTCCACATTCCTTTACGTTCTCTTTTCCTGTTCCTGTCTCCCATCCCGTATATCGTAATGCATAACAGATTGATAAATTCCGGTAATTAACCGATACCTGGCAGCCTTCAACCGCCAGCTGGGCCCTTTTCGGCCAGCCTGGCGGGCGGACGAGCTCAGACTGTCTCGGGGCGTGTTCTCTCAGACTGTCTCGGGGCGTGTTCTCTCAGACTGTCTCGGGGCGTGTTCTCTCAGACTGTCTCGGGGCGCGATGAAGCAGCGTATGCTCAACTCTGCGGCAGTCTGCCACGTGTCATGTCCATCAGGAGACACGCGAAGTTCCTGATCGGGATATGGCGCGCGAATATGCGTCCCTCAACGGTGCTCGTCGTTCCACCTTCAGAACGTTTTGATGTCATCTGAGATCAGGCACATAGAGCCAAGGGGCGGCGGGTGCGCCCCCCCCCCCCCCCCCCCCCCCCCCTGGAGGCCAAGAGGGCCTTTTTCGGCGCGCTGCGCCGAAAAGGGCCGACGAGCCCACGCGAAGCGCGATATCATGGGCTCTTTACCACGCGAAGCGTAGTCTTTAGAATTTAGAGCACTTCAGAGGCCCTTTAGGGCCACCAGGGCCTTCTATGAAAGACCAGAGGGCCCCTTGCACATTCAAAAGAGCCCTGTGCATTTCAAAGGGGCCCCTGTCCAGACCGAAAGGGCCCCTGAGCGGGTCAGAGGGCCCTGAACACGTCGAATGGTCCCCTAGATAGCACAGAGGGGCCCCTGGGCAGGCCGAGAGGCCCCTGAGCATGTCGGCAGGGCGACAAAGCAGCCAGCGCAGTCCATTGCTAGGTCATAAGGGCCCCTGAGCAGGTTGGAGTGCTCCTGGAAAGACCAGAGGGCCCCTGGGAAGTTAAAAGGGTCCCTGTGCAGGTCAGAGGGGCCCCTGACCAGATCGAAAGGGCCTCTAGGTGGGTCAGAAGGGCTCCTGAACATCCCAAATGGGGCCCATTGTCAGCTCGGAGGGGCCCCAGGGCATGTCGGACGGCCCTCGGAGCATGTCGCAAGGCGACAAAGCAGCCAGCGCAGTCAGACCAGAAGAGTCGCTGGGCAGATCGGAGGGGCTCCTGGGCAAGTCAGAGGGGCCCCTGGCTAGACCGAAAGGGTCCTGGGCCGGTCGGAAGGGCCCTTAAACATGCCGGACGAGTTCCTAGCCAG
>JAXIVJ010003785.1:0-82500 GCA_036785665.1 Chirona hameri
GGAGACTAGCTGCATCGGCTGAATAGAACTCGAGATACAGCTTCCAAAGTTGGGTCATTTAACACGTGAACCCTATGGGCTAGTAGGAAAGTCACGCCCAAGAGCTATAGTGCTGCCAACTAACTTCGGAGGGGGCAGGGTCTGCACAACCTGGTTGATGACGGCGCATTGTTCTCCCACAAGACTGACTGATTGACGCTGAGTCGCAGAGGTACCAGTGTCGTGCAAAGCAGGCTTTCTTCAGATCTCCCCTGATGCTCCTCGGCAATTGCCTGTTTATACACGGACTGGGAGGTGGCACCGTCAAATCCCCACTTCACCTCCAAAACGCCACAGATGGTGGGAGCACTGGGTCCCGGCTGGTCAGATGGGGCATCCAGCGACATCAATAAGTCGTGGGCTTCCGCTAGACGCTCAGTAGTGTGGTCAAGTAACGCCTGCAATGTGATGGCAGCGCTGGTTTCGGTAAACGTCGTCTCGGAGGCAGGAGGATAGCATTTCTGCTTCGATTCACGAACTTTCTGATGAGACGGGAACAAGTTGGATTTGGCAGCGTCCCGTGCCGTGTTCCTTACGACACGTTGTAGCCATGCACCGTCAGATCACTGGCCACACTCATAGCCAGTGCGTGATCTGAAGTGATGCACTCAGGTCTTGGTCTTCCGGCGACCTCCCTGATGGCGCGCCGTATTTTCGTTGGCCTTGTCGGAGACGCTATGGCCTCTTTCAGCACGTGGTGGAGATCAGCTCGCCCCTCTGCTCGTGATTTTTGGGCAGCAGCCTGTACCAGTTTGCCAGTGTCGTGGCCCCTGGATAGATCACGAGAGGCCCGCCGTTTACTTCTGACACTTTGTTCAGCGTACGGAGTCACTGGACGGCCGCCAGAGCTCCGCGACGACCTCACATAGTCTTCTCCGATACCGTCACCGTCACCGTCACCGGCTCTTTCCCCTTCTCCTTCACTCTCAACGGTCACGACGATGTCACCTTCAAAGGAACTGCCATATTTGGCAAGCAATCGGTCCTTGCGGCGCCCACACTTAGCCCATTTCAACTGAATGATCTTGAAAAATAATGACAGACTTTCACGCAACTCTGTTACACACTCATCTGATAGCGCAACAGCATTTTCCATCCTTGTTAGGCTAACTCCTAATTCCACAGCCTGTTTGGCACTGTTTTTCGCTCGCTTCGAGAGCATCCCACCTTGCACTACAGAGTCCAAATAATGTCTCTTGTTCAAACGCACCGCCATTGCGATTAGAGTTCACCACGACTGGATCACGACTGTTCACCCCTCTAGCGAGCGGCGCCTGATTTAAGTGCCTGTGAGCGCTTGTGCGCCAATCGCAAACATGTAGTCCGATGTGTAAAGCGAAAATGAAATAAAAAATGTTTTTCTTACCCGGACCGGCCTATAGCCATTTCCCGGGTTTGGGGAAATTACTTCTGGCATTTTGCCAGGCAAAGAGTTACGTTAGTCGGTTTATGGGAACCCGAGCAAGCAAGGGAATAGGGTAGCTATTTTACGTTAAGTGAATTGTTCACAGTAAATCTAAAGTCTATCTTACGTTAAGTATTTCGTTCAAAGTAAAAGTTAAAATAAAACACGAGACACATACATACACAATATATTTCATACACACACAGAGCAGGTGACAGGCCCAGGTCGGTCTGGTCAGTGGTTGTGTGGGTGCTCGGAGTGTGCTCAACATAACTCGCCGCGGCCGGTCCCGCGGGGGTGCAATTCTCTGCCATCTAAAAGAATATACACTCCCGGGAACCGTGTGCAGCGAGTTATGTCGTGGTGCCTGGAGCACACTCCAGATCAGACCTGGTGTGACAAATCGGATCTAGTGTGGTAGTGTAGGTGCTCCGAGTGTGCTACAACTGCCGCGACACGGTCCTCAAGCGTGTGCAGAGTCATGTTGTAAGATCTGGCCTCTAGCTCAGGTATTGAGCACACTCGGGTGTGTGTGTGTGTGATAGCGCATTGTAGGTCAGTGCGATGCCGTGAGCGAGAGCCTAATCGCACTACCGGCCCCTGCACTGACCAAGGACCAAGCAATGAAGGTGTGGGGGTGTCATAGCAAGTGTAGGTGATGCCTGTCGACCACCTGCCTGGGCCTGGGAATAATACTTGTACAGTGTCAGAGTTGATGGAGCCGTGGGGGTGCCGTCATTGCAACAACGGGAGACTGTTGCCAGTCTCCCTGGCTCCGGCGCCTCGGCGAGACCTGGTTGTGGGGTGTGTTTAGCTGGGCGAAAAGTCCAGAATAATAAAAAACCCAGCGTCTATAGCAAAGGGGAAAAAACCTGCGCGGTGGGCCAAAAATGCGCAAGGCAAAAAACCCCTGTTATATTTGTTTAGCTAAACGTGTTTGGTAGAGATAATCTAAGAGGGGACCTATCAATACAAGATAACTATCACCTAACAGTGTAAAAAAGTTTGACGGGGTGGATACTGCACCGCAGCGCAGTGGACACCGCACCGCAGCGCAGTGGAATGGGCACCGCACCGCAGCGCAGCGGCCACCGCACCGCAGCGCGGCATCGGCATCTGTGATCAGGGGCGGGTGTTCAGAAGTAATTTCAAACCGCCGCCAACGCAAAACCGCTCATCAGCCATCGGCGTCCCATTGCAGAAATCCCCCGCCAAATCAGCCACGTCACGAATGGTGCGGCGGCCTTCGCCGCGCGGCCGAGATCCAGCAGGGGGCCCCCGCAACAAGACACCGGCAGCCAACACGCAACCCCACGTCGGCAGCAACATGATTTAACATACTGCACCGCAGCGCAGCGGACACCACACCGCAGCGCAGTGGAGTGAGCACCGCACCACAGCGCAGCGGCCACCGCACCGCAGCGCAGCATCGGCATCTGTTATCAGGGGCGGGTGTTCAACGACTCGGCTTTGGCAAGAGCGGAGTAGAGGGGAGAGGAGGGTTGGGAGGAACATTACGTTAATAAATGAACAACGAATTCCAATGGAACCTTTCGTTGCGCGATTGATTTGGCAGGGAATCATGCCGCCGCCAACGCAAAACCGCACATCTACCATCGGCGTCCCGTCGCAGAAATCCCCCGCCAAATCAGCCACGCACCGAAGAACCCTTCGCCGCGCGGCCGAGATCCAGCAGGGGGCCCCCGCAACAAGACACCGGCAGCCAACACGCAACCCCGCGTCGGCAGCAACATGATTTAACATACTGCACCGCAGCGCAGCGGACACCGCACCGCGGCGCACACTGCACCGCAACGCAGCAGCCACCGCACCGCGGAGCAGCATCAGCGTCCGTGATCAGGGGCGGGTGTTCAATTACTCGGCTTTGGCAAGAGCGGAGTAGAGGGGAGAGGAGGGTTGGGAGGAGCATTACGTTAAGAAATGAACAACGAATTCCAATGGAACCTTTCGTTGCGCGACTGATTTGGCAGGGAATCATGCCGCCGCCAACGCAAAATCGCACATCAGCCATCGGCGTCCCATCGCAGAAATCCCCGCCAAATCAACCACGCAACGAAGAACCCTTCGCCGCGCGGCCGAGGTCCAGCAGGGGGCCCCCGCAACAAAACACCGGCAGCCAACACGCAACTCCCGCGTCAGCAGCAACTTGATTTAACAGTTAGTCAGGAAGTTATTTCTGACTGGTTTGGCAGGGAATCATGCCGCCGCCAACGCAAAACCGCACATCAACCATCGGCGTCCCATCGCAGAAATCCCCCGCCAAATCAGCCACGCAACGAAGAACCCTTCGCCGCGCGACCGAGATCCAGCAGGGGGTCCCCGCAACAAGACTCCGGCAGCCAACACGCAACTCCCACGTCAGCAGCAGCACGATTTAACAGTTAGTCAGAAATAACTTAATGAAGTATTTTGATGGAGGTGATTTATTGTTTCTTGTTGAACCGTCTCAAATTGCGGCGGTAGCGGTTACGTTCAGAGGGGCTGGGGGGGGGGAGGGGCTGTCCTGTCTTATAGGGCGAGGGAGCTGGGAAGGAGGGTGGGGGGAGGGGAGGGATGGCGGGGAGAGGGTGAGGGACCGACTGTCTTCAGAGAGAGGAGGAGGGTGGGAGTTTGGGAGTTGGCGGGTGACGGCTCTGATTAGAGAGGCGTCAGAGTCCTCAGCGTCAGCGTCAGCGTCAGCGTCAGCGTCAGAGGACTCGACCGGAGACTCCGCCAGAGATTCGGCGGGGGTGGGAGTGGGTGCCGCTGGGGCACTGCCAGAGTCCAGAAGGGACTCGGCTGAGATGGGGTGGGGCTCGGCCTGCTCTGCCGTCGGTGGGGGTGCACACTGCCGCCGCTGTGTCGTGGCAGGCGGTGGCACCGGTGGGGTGGACCCACTTAAGGTCCGACGGGGGGGCGCGGGTGGGGTTCGGTGGGATGGGGGCAGCAGGGGCCAGACGCTGGGGGCCAGCGCTGGGATGGGAGGTGGGGTGGGGGGGACTGCCTTGCGGGCCCGGGTCTGCTCGGCGGCTGTCGCTTTTTTTCTTCTCTTTTTTCTTTTTACCCGGACCGGCCAATAGCCATTTCCCGGGTTTGGGGAAATTACTTCTGGCAATTTGCCAGGCAAAGAGTTACGTTAGTCGGTTTATGGGAACCCGAGCAAGCAAGGGAATAGGGTAGCTATTTTACGTTAAGTGAATTGTTCACAGTAAATCTAAAGTATATCTTACGTTAAGTATTTCGTTCAAAGTCAAAGTTAAAATAAAACACGAGACACATACATACACAATATATTTCATACACACACAAAGCAGGTGACAGGCCCAGGTCGGTCTGGTCAGTGGTTGTGTGGGTGCTCGGAGTGTGCTCAACATAACTCGCCGCGGCCGGTCCCGCGGGGGTGCAATTCTCTGCCATCTAAAAGAATATACTCTCCCGGGAACCGTGTGCAGCGAGTTATGTCGTGGTGCCTGGAGCACACTCCAGATCAGATCTGGTGTGACAAATCGGATCTAGTGTGGTAGTGTAGGTGCTCCGAGTGTGCTACAACTGCCGCGACACGGTCCTCAAGCGTGTGCAGAGTCATGTTGTAAGTATCTCAGGTATTGAGCACACTCGGATGTGTGTGTGTGATAGCGTATTGCAGGTCAGTGCGATGCCGTGAGCGAGAGCCTAATCGCACTACCGGCCCCTGCACTGACCAAGGACCAAGCAATGAAGGTGTGGGGGTGTCATAGCAAGGGTTAGGTGATGCCTGTCGACCACCTGCCTGGGCCTGGGAATACTTGTACAGTGTCAGAGTTGATGGAGCCGTGGGGGTGCCGTCATTGCAACAACGGGAGACTGTTGCCAGTCTCCCTGGCTCCGGCGCCTCGGCGAGACCTGGTTGTGGGGTGTGTTTAGCTGGGCGAAAAGTCCAGAATAATAAAAAAACCAGCGTCTATAGCAAAGGGGAAAAAACCTGCGCGGTGGGCCAAAAATGCGCAAGGCAAAAAACCCCTGTTATATTTGTTTAGCTAAACGTGTTTGGTAGAGATAATCTAAGAGGGGACCTATCAATACAAGATAACTATCACCTAACAGTGTAAAAAAGTTTGACGGGGTGGGTACCGCACCGCAGCGCAGTGGACACCGCACCGCAGCGCAGTGGATAGGGCACCGCTCCGCAGCGCAGCGGCCACCGCACCGCAGCGCGGCATCGGCATCTGTGATCAGGGGCGGGTGTTCATCAAACCGCCGCCAACGCAAAACCGCTCATCAGCCATCGGCGTCCCATCGCAGAAATCCCCCGCCAAATCAGCCACGTCACGAATGGTGCGTACGGCCCTCGCCGCGCGGCCGAGATCCAGCAGGGGGCCCCCGCAACAAGACACCGGCAGCCAACACGCAACCCCACGTCGGCAGCAACATGATTTAACATACTGCACCGCAGCGCAGCGGACACTGCATCGCAGCGCAGTGGAGTGAGCACCGCACCGCAACGCAGCGGCCACCGCACCGCGGAGCAGCATCAGCGTCCGTGATCAGGGGCGGGTGTTCAACGACTCGGCTTTGGCAAGAGCGGAGTAGAGGGGAGAGGAGGGTTGGGAGGAGCATTACGTTAAGAAATGAACAACAAATTCCAATGGAACCTTACGTTGCGCGACTGATTTGGCAGGGAATCATGCCGCCGCCAACGCAAAACCGCACATCAACCATCGGCGCCCCATCGCAGAAATCCCCCGCCAAATCAGCCACGCAACGAAGAACCCTTCGCCGCGCGGCCGAGATCCAGCAGGGGGCCCCCGCAACAAGACACCGGCAGCCAACACGCAACCCCACGTCGGCAGCAACGTGATTTTAACATAATTTAACATGCTGCACCGCAGCGCAGCGGACACTGCACCGCAGCGCAGCAGCCACCGCACCGCGGCGCAGCATCGGCGTGTGATCTGGTTTGGCAGGGAATCATGCCGCCGCCAACGAAAAATCGCACATCAGCCATCGGCGTCCCATCGCAGAAATCCCCCGCCAAATCAGCCACGCAACGAAGAACCCTTCGCCGCGCGGCCGAGATCCAGCAGGGGGCCCCCGCAACAAGACACCGGCAGCCAACACGCAACTCCCGCGTCAGCAGCAACTTGATTTAACAGTTAGTCAGGAAGTTATTTCTGACTGGATTGGCAGGGAATCATGCCGCCGCCAACGCAAAACCGCACATCAACCATCGGCGTCCCATCGCAGAAATCCCCCGCCAAATCAGCCACGCAACGAAGAACCCTTCGCCGCGCGGCCGAGATCCAGCAGGGGGCCCCCGCAACAAGACTCCGGCAGCCAACACGCAACTCCCCCGTCAGCAGCAGCACGATTTAACAGTTAGTCAGAAATAACTTAATGAAGTATTTTGTTGGAGGTGATTTATTGTTTCTTGTTGAACCGTCTCAAATTGCGGCGGTAGCGGTTACGTTCAGAGGGGCTGGGGGGGAGGGGCTGTCCTGTCTTATAGGGCGAGGGAGCTGGGAAGGAGGGTGGGGGGAGGGGAGGGATGGCGGGGAGAGGGTGAGGGACCGACTGTCTTCAGAGAGAGGAGGAGGGTGGGAGTTTGGGAGTTGGCGGGTGACGGCTCTGATTAGAGAGGCGTCAGAGTCCTCAGCGTCAGCGTCAGCGTCAGCGTCAGAGGACTCGACCGGGGACTCCGCCAGAGATTCGGCGGGGGTGGGAGTGGGTGCCGCTGGGGCACTACCAGAGTCCAGAAGGGACTCGGCTGAGATGGGGTGGGGCTCGGCCTGCTCTGCCGTCGGTGGGGGTGCACACTGCCGCCGCTGTGTCGTGGCAGGCGGTGGCACCGGTGGGGTGGACCCACTTAAGGTCCGACGGGGGGGGGGGGGGGCGCGGGTAGGGTTCGGTGGGATGGGGGCAGCAGGGGCCAGACGCTGGGGGCCAGCGCTGGGATGAGAGGTGGGGGGGGGACCGCCTTGCGGGCCCGGGTGTGCTCGGCGGCTGTCGCTCGGGCAGGGCAGTCACGGGACCATGCGGGGTGGGCGCCCCCGCACGACACGCAGCGAGTGGCTGCGGTATCGCCACCGACACATTGGGCTGTGTCGTGCGTCTCTGCGCACTTCCCGCAGATGGACTGGCGGGCGTGGCACTGACGCTGGTGGTGGCCAAACCGCCAGCAGGCTTTACACTGCAGTGGCCCTTGGGTCCACTCCTTGACTGTGACTACTATGTAGCCACAGTAGATGCGTTCCGGGAGCTGTAGGCCCTGAAAACGCAGCCGGACCATGAGGTTGGGGCCTGGTCGCTTAGACCGCATCCGGACCACTTCTGTCACCCCCTGAGTCACGAGCTCTTGGAGGAGCACGGTCTCAGTCAGATTGCTGACTTCGGGGCACAGGATGAATCCCTGGCAGGAATTCATGTGGTCGGGGGCCGTCACCTCACAAGCCTTGTCCATGAAAGACGGGATGGCTAGGAGGGTGGCAGTCTGCTGGCCAGACAGGGTCTGAACCAGCAGAGCGCCGGAACGGATGGAGCGCGCGCTGGCCACCTCTCCGCAGAGGGCGACCAGTTGGCGTCGCACCGCGAACGGGTTGAAGTGCCTCGTGTGCACTTCGTCCTTCCTCTGAATGAGGAGGAGAGCAGGCCCGTCGGGTGGGGAGGTGCTGGGGGGGGGGGGAGCCAAGCTCCGGGTCGGTCCGGGCGAGGCTCCTGAGGGAAGCCGGGGGGTCCAGGGGGACCGTCCGGGGGGGGGGGGGGGGCTCGGGGCCGCGCGCCGGGACGGGAGGGGAGAGACTCCTGAAGGGGGCCGGGCGGGGGGGGGGTCGCCATGAGGGGACGGAGGGGCGGGGAAGTCGCCATGAGGGGACGGAGGGGCGGGGAGGTCGCCATGACCGGAGGAGGGAGGGGAAAGTTTGGTGAATAACCTAAGTTACGTTAATGTGGCACACACGGCAGAACGTGTTGCCAGCTGCAATTAATCTAAAGAATGAAGCGGGTTCTCTACCTTGCAAATTGTGGAAATTACGTTACCTACTTAAAAATATATAAAGGCTACCTATCTAAGGGTCTAACGACCCTGCCACATGCACGTGGACAGGGTCCCGCACCCGGAAGCGGTGGAGGGCTGGAGAAGGCTGGCTAGAAGGCGTCCGTGGTCCGATGTCGATGAAAGGATGATAAAAAAAGGTATCTCTCTTTCTCCCACGGCACGTGCTGCGCCCCGTCCCCCTTCCCCGCCTGCGCCGCGCTGACGAGGCCCGGCCGAACGCCACGCGGCCGCGTGGCGTCCGGCCGGGCCGCGTCCCCCGCGCGCGGGGGCCCCGGGCGCTGCGGCTGCGCCCGACATGACCGGACCAAAACCGCTATAACTATTGTTTGCGCACTGATGTCGAGCTAATTCTTTCGGGAGCGCGTTGAGAATTCATTGTATTGCGTTATAATCTATGTTGCTATGTGTAGCTGGCTATGCATTTTTTTGTAGGCCTTTAGAAACTTAAGGTCTGCAAAAAATGGGAAGAATTCTGTAGGTGTTCATTAACCGTTCCGAAACTAAGCTTCAGCGATAGGCTGGACCAATTTTTAAGTCACCACTAGTTTCAAAATGATCCATAGATTGTAATGATACCAATATATTCCGGTTTTATTGTAACCATCGCCCTAAATTCTTGAATCGAGCACAGACGTTTTTTTGTTGTGAAACGGAGTTACCAAGCGAGCGTCATAATGTATCATCTTGTAGGTTACATATAGCGGGTCTCGTATTGGCTACAAAGGTATCGGAGGTGTTTTCATATGCCCCAATCTGTTCTACGTCGGGAAAAAATGACCGTGAAGGAATTCAGAGAGGTGACTTTTGAAGGTTTTGGCCACTTCTGAACCTCGATTGAATCTATGTGCGCCGGCGTCCTTTAGGTCACAGAGCCGGTGGAGAATGTACTTTGACAAACAGCTGCAAATCAGGGACAGTTTGAGGGGGCGTGCGTTTTCACGTTGTGCAGTGTGAACATTTCGTCTCAGTGTAGCACTTTCAAAATTCGGTTGAAAGTATGTTGTACGTAATCGTTCATTTCAAGGCAAGTAGCTACATGCATTGGATAATGATGGCGTATGCATTTTGAGTATCATATTGTAAGTTTGTACATTGTTGTTTATGTAAATATCGACAAACACAGGTCCATGTACTCTTGTGCGAAAATTCGCGAAGTTCTCCCGTGATCAAACGCACACCAGACTGCTGCTGTATATGATGCTCGGGTTACGTACCTTACAAGTAATTCGTTTGACCATCCCGATTGAAAGTGTAATCCGCGAGTGTAATTGCAAATCGAAAACAATACATTTGTAAATTACAAAGAAAAAACGTCTGTGATTGGAAGGCCACATAATGAAGGGTGAATTCCGCCAGACAATGAAGCTGACCTGCCGCGTTGTAGTCGTCAATTACGACGTGCACAGCCGTGCACAGCCGAGCCTGGCAGACGGCTGGCGCCAGGTCACTGCTTGCTGTGCCAGCGAGCGGGGTTCGATTCCCGAGGAGCCCATAGTAGACTACTGAGCAGAAAGCTTTCAGCGCTACCGGACACCTTTCCGTTGACGACAACCAATCACACGGTCTTTGAGCTGTAAGCTGCTCCAAGGCTGCTGCAGTTCCATCACTATAACTCCACTACGATGACGTAGCCCGTGCATCGACGCTAGCTCGAACTCCAATCATCACACCCGGAGAACCACAGACACACACTGGTTCATTCGGCACTCTGTATTTAGAGAGCCGGCGGTTGCGATGTAAGAGTGGCTTCGACACGACGCCGACACGGCCGGCGCGTACGTCGCCCAGAGAAATGGGTGAGCGACAAGAGCGACAAGAGCTGCATAAGATGAAGTCAGTGAGGAACGACTGGTGGGAGATAGGTTATAAATTAACAAAGTCGGGACCAATGGTAAAGTCCAGAAATAGATCGACGAATTACAACACTTAACACATTACACACATTACAATACAACACTACAACACTGTCCGACCGCTAGTCCCACCGCTCGTAGCTTGTGCGCCACGTACGCGCGCTCCGGGGAGCAGCCACGCTCCTGGCTCTGGCCCGCCGACAGCAACGTGTGCGTGTGCACGCGCGCGCATGTGTGTGTGTGGGGGGGGGGGCGTGCGTGCGTGTGTGTGCGTGTGTGTGTGTGCGTGCGTGCGTGCGTGCGTGCGTGCGTGCGTGCGTGCGTGCGTGCGTGCGTGCGTGTGTGTGTGTGTGAATGGTGCTCAATTTACTCGTGTAGCATGTTAAATATTGCGATACGCAGCCGCTTTGCAGTGGCCGCATCATGAGTATTTAACTCTGAGGCCACGTAGGCGCTGAACGTGGTGTTTGGCTCCTTGGACGCGGCGCGCCCATGGCCCAGCTCCTCAAGGATGCGTTCATCCACGGACTGATCAGAACCTGCGCGGCGTTTTCTTTGAGGAGTGCGCTCGTGTGTCTGCGTCTGTGTCTGTGTTTGTGTCTGTGTCTGTGTCTGTGTCTGTGGCTGTGTCTGTGTCTGTGTCTGTGTCTGTCGCTGTGTCTGTGGATGTGACCGTAACTGTGAATGTGACCGTAACTGTGACTGTGACCGTGGCTGTGGCTGTTGCTGTACCTATTGCGGCTGTTGCTGTGGTCGTTGTTGTGTCCGCTGTTGTTGTTGCTGTGTCTCCTGCTGCTGGGTGTCGTCGGGCACCACAAACTCGGTCTCAGACATTTCAGACATATGCGAGACGAAATCCTCCATCGAATCAAACCCTATCGGTGGTGAGGATGGTCCAGGTTCTGGGGATGCGGTCGGGACAGGCAGGACAGGCAGCGGCTGAGGAGCCCGGAACTCGGCGGTCGGGACAGGCAGGACAGGCAGCGGCTGAGGAGCCCGGAACTCGGCGGTCGGGACAGGCAGGACAGGCAGCGCCTGAGGAGCCCGGAACTCGGCAGAAGAGACGTTTCTGAAACGTGCAACAAAAACAGATAAAGGATTTATCATATCAATCACGCGAAATCGTCCCGCTGTCATGAGTATCGCTCGTGCCATGGCATGCAAGCTGTATCCAAATGCAGGTGAAGAGATACGCTATAAACACTAAATATTTCCGGTTCACAGGCGGATGTACGCGTTACGGGAACAGGAATGGTGATGGGCTGAAAAAGAACGAAGATACTAAAAGGAAAGGTACTAAGTTGCCCCGTTTTAGCACCGGTGCTGCCAGAAAGAGGAGCTGCTGTCCAAACGGTCCCAACTTGTCGGCGTCGACATCTGCTGCGCTGCCGCTCGGTGCTGCAACGCGCAGTCGCTGGGTGAAGTACGCGCGTATCTTCCCCCAATGTCTCTTGGCTTCGTCCACTGTAGGCAAACGCACAGAAACAAAGTTAAATGTCATGAATCAATCAATTAAAAATAATCCAGCTTACAGCTACATTATCATACAAAATTAGAACTATTTAATTTGGACCTATCCCACAGTAAATAATTGTCCCTTTGACATCAGTCTGATTTGTTTGTTCACATCTCACACTGTGTATGCAGAAAAGACAAGTTCCATTGCATCAATCTCGTTTGACGCTCCACACATTTTTTACCCAGGGTTTTAACCCGCGAGTTACTGGGGCATATTTCATAACGCGACTTACTGGGGGAGGCTATTTTTTGCCCCCTCCCCCCTCGGATCTCCGGAACTACTGGACCGAATGTAAAAATTCAAACGGCCCTGGGAAATTTATCGAGGGAAACATACTATTGTTGACCTCGGGGTCACCGATGACGTCACAGGTCAGGTCAAGTACAAAATGTTTGACCGTGTCAAAAGGTCTCGATGGATGGAGTTGTCGCGCAAAATTGCGATATTAAACGCATAAGCTGTCGATAAATCGGTATGATGCGTGTGTCGGACACTTCTAAGTACCTTTCTAAGCTGTTTATGACCTTGGGTCAGGTCAAGGTCATCCGAGGTCACGAGGTCAAACTGCAGATTACGGTCATTAGGCGTTGTAACACATGTGTATGGGTTTGTTTTTCGTCTAGAACGCGAAAATGACCTTAGAACATTGTTTGTTCCATATAAATAGAAGTAAAAAGCAAAAATGGAAATGTGTTTTTATGCATAGTAATGCTGTGAGAGGTGATCGATTTTTGTCATTTAAAGGTCATAACTCAGTCATTTTTGAAGATATTGACTTCAAATTTGGTACACATATTCACCGCACACGTCTCGATCACATATATTCCGGTTTTTGGATAATTCTTTGGATTTTGGATTTCTCAAAATTTTGAATAAAACAAAATTCAAAAATCCGAGATAGCAGTTTGATAGCCCGGTCTAGTCAGTAATTTGATTTAAGACAATTTAGTTTATCTCAAAGATCGTACCTTTGACAGCGTTTCCCGCAAACCATTATTTTGCAACAAAAACCGAAGAACATGACGTCACTCTGACGTCATTCCCGGTTGACCTATCATAACCTCATATTTGTCCTTTTCCAACATGTGTAGAATTGATGTGAGAGAAGGTACTGTAAGTTTGGTGACGATACCGGTGTTCGTTTAGGAGTTATTGCAAAATAACGGGAGGGGGTGGGGAAATAGCCCCCTCCCCCAGTAAGTCGCGGGTTTACAACCATAGTCATACAACCAGCAGTACCAACGACTCTTTAAAGGAAATTTTTGGATGTTATTTAATTGTTGCGATGATTGACAGGTACATTTGTACCTGTAATGCCAGCCGCCACCGCCGCTCTTCCCCATACTTGTCCTTCTCGGAACGGCGGACACTGTACATATTGCTCCTCTTGTCCCACAGACATGGAAATTGCCGAACGGCCTCAATGAGGAGTTTAGTGCGACCTGTGGGAAAAATCAATGGCATAGAGTATATATCGTCCCACGACAAACTGGGACACGGGACACAGGACCCGGATATGTGACCATGACCGGGACCGGGACACGAGAACAGGACTCGGAACAGCAACACAGAACTGAGACACGGAATCGGGATATGGGACACGGGAGTGGGACACAGGAGTGGGACACGGGAGTGGGACACGGGTGTGGGACACAGGAGTGGGACATGGGAATGGGACATGAGAGTGGGACTTGGGACTTGTACATGGGAGTGGGACATGGGTCTTGGACATGGGACATGGACATGGGACATTTCCCACTCCCACATGGGAGTGGGAAAGGTTACTTGGACATGGGGCTGGGACACCACCAACTCCAATTCCAAAAACAAGTGTCAAACTTAACCAAAAATCAGTTTATAAGCACAGTCACAATCTGCTAGCTGTGCCAAGCTAGCTGATTTTATCAGCTGACTATACTGTCAAGCCTTCAGTTTGTTGACGCTGACAGCAGTTGGGGGAGACATACTACTAAACAATCTCCAAAACTTGATCAATGCTGCTCATGCAACCTTGGAGCCAAGTCTTCAAAGCATGGTAAGGATGTCAATGAGATATTTTGAGCAGCCAAAGTTATGCCCCAAATGGGGCAGCTTGTCCAATTTGGGCCATTGTTCTTGATGATGTAAAAAATACCCAAAAATTTTTCTTACCAATTCAAACACTTAACGATTGACATGCTACTCCTCCAGGTTGGCATGTTGCACCAAATAACGCTACTGCCACCTCATGTGACAATTTCTGCACCAACATTGCCAATATCTGACTCAAAATAAGAAACCTGCCCCGTTTTTTTCAGTTTAATATGCTAGTTCTGCCCCAACAAGATCTTATTGAAACCTACCACAATTTGCAGACTGACTTGGGGTCCAAGCTAGCATGAACTGCCCCATTTCAGGAATTTCTGTCCAAATCGCCAAAAAGCTGTCCCACATCTCATTGTTTGCACCGGCAGGGCTGCCCAAACGAGATATTACCACAATGTACCGTGATTTGCAGACAGGGTTATACCCTTTCAGTTTCATTTCCAATTTCCATGGAGCAAAAATTTTGGTTTGTCCACTAAGAAATGAAGAAGAATACAATGTATAATTTAAATAATCTGAGCAGTACACTTTTCTGGCACGAGCAAAATGTTCAGTTTGTCCATTCAGAAATGAAGAAGAATAAAACTTATAATTTAAATGATCTGAGAAGCAGTACACTTTTATGACACTATCCTGATTTTGAAGAGCATTAACAATCTGGGAATCACCATTTCCGGAACCCTCCCCAGTTAATGGTGTTCTTGAGGTCCATATTAGAAGAAGAGTATTAATACAACAAACAGAAAAGCGTGCTAGTAATACCAAAGCTTTGATGTCACCAAAAACAATACATAATCAAACCTGACCTAACCCTTACAGCAATTACGGTCGCAGGGACCCACATTTAGAATGATTCTCATGCTGCGCTGCAGCACCTACCGGTGGTGACACCAGACAGCCCCCAGACCCGCCCAGACCATCTTGTAGACAGTCAAAGATAACCTACTTTTCAGTCTGTTGTAATCAGGCCTGTCATCCATATGCCTCCAATGTGATTGGGTAATTTGGCCAAATGACGTGTATTAAGGTTCACCTTTTCTGGTGTTTATAAACACTGTGAGTAAGTGTTGCTTTGAGCGGCTAAATATGTTTTGAGTTCTAGTCCTTCAATTAAAATAATTAACATAGTCATTAAATGAATTTTGTCCCTTTTTTGGGTTTGGCAATGATTTAACAAGTCAATTTCATGCATTGCAGTAGTTTAAGTTTTGTTTGACTAATATTTACATATGTGGTGCACAAATTGCTTACATTTCCATGGTGACTAACAAACAAAATAGGATATGCTGGAAAGCGATGGTATCCATTATTTTACCATGTGGTGCGACACGTTGGTGAGGTTCTTTGATTGCAACGCTAATTCCAATTTAAGTGGCAGGATTATCACTGCTGTGATGACTGACTAATTTTATATTGTAAACTTTACATAAATATAATTAATGGTGTAAAAATAAATATAATGGTGTACCCCCTGGTCCCCCTAACACGTCATTTGGCAACCAGCGCAGAAAGATGCGCACTGGGATGGCGCTACCTGGTATTTATATTGCCTTGGTTGTAACATGGATGAACAACACCCTGGATCGGCAAGTGCTCGATGTTCGTGACCACCGCTAGGTGGCAGTAGTGTCCACTGCTGAGGACGTTGGCCGGCAGTTGCGTTCAAAAGTACGGAGCGGTGGTCGCTTCGGTGCATCGGTGGTGTGTTTTTTGATAATTGACGCTATTCAGTGCGATTTGAACGATTTTGGAGGATGCAGGACGTTGGCAAGGTAAGATTGGCGTGAATTTTGGAGCGTCGGAGGTCCTAGTTATTGTAATATAGTCCTTTGAAAAGTGTGCGGCAGAAACCGGCGCACATAGATGAATTACTGGAAATGTTATTTTGTTGGTGGTATAATCAATACAATTTTGAATATTTTGTTCCACAATGTTGCCATAACTTTTGTGTAGCCTTTTTTGTGTGGTTTACAGTATTTGTCTTAACAGTGTTGAATTGCTGTTTTGCCCAGGCCAGGGCTGTAAACAGGCTCAGGCCAAAGTGAAAGCTGATAGTTGAAGTGAGTAAACTTCATTGAGTTATGCTCATCCTTAAAGGTGATATGGCTGTGCTGTGCATGTTTGATATATGTTAAAGCTGCTCATCTGACCTGCTGAATACATACCTTACCTACATGATAATCAGGATTGGAAGGTCACGGACTGGGATCATTGTACATAACCCGTCAGAAACAGATCGCAGTGGGATGAGTCTGACGGGCAAGGTACCTGCAGACAGACTCTTCAGGAAATGTAATGTTTTACATGGCATTGTCCCAGTGTTTGTCCAGGCTGACCTTAAACTGATTGGATTGACTGATGCATCATTGCTACCACCTTGTGTAATTCAATTTTGTTTGACCAAGGCAATGCCGCTAAGGCACCTGCTGCAATCCACAAACTGCATGTAGTAAACAACGTTCAAGGTTACTAGCACAGTAGTTTTGTAAAGATTTGATTATGTCCTAATGATGTTATAACACATCCTGACGTGCAATTGTGCTAGAAACCTGAAACTTTGATCACGTCAAACTGCAGTGTTTCAAAATTTGCCATATTGGGTCATAAATGATTCTTAAATATCAATAACATTCAACTCTGTCTCCCTATTTGTGGGACTGAATTTAGGTTCTACTCCAAAATTACAAATTGTGATATTGATTCTGATTATTGGCTGAGCTATATTGACAAAAACATATGCTTTCAAGTTTCAATGGAAACTAATGAATTTTGAATTCAAAACAAATCAATATGGTACCATTTTGTGCAAAACTTCCGCTCTTCTGGTCTATTTGGACTCACATTGTCCACTCTGACACCAAAGCTGCAAAGCAGAGATGAAATTGTGGGACACAGACAAATTGGGTGGATTGGCTCTGGAGTCTGGCAAGTAGGTACCTGAGTGAAATATTACAATATTGTCTAAGATTAAGGTTGAGAAGTTTTCAACGATAAATGCTGTTGTGGCTTTGTCCTTATTGTTCTGTTCTGATTTATGAAGGCACTATATATCAAATTCCAAGATCTAATCCGTAATATGAATCTAATCTATGGATGTATATAAAAGATAGGTACTTATACTTTCAATGTTTGACCCTAAAATTTTACATGTCTTTCAGGTAGAGGATCCAGGTGGTAAAAGACCAGCAAAGAAACACAATGGCAGTCAGTGGTGTGGAGCAGTGAACTGCTCAGCTAACAAGGCATCTGACCCAGATGTCAGCTTTCATCGCTTCCCAAAAGATCCTGAGAGGTACCTATATTTATATGTTCTGTATTGCCATGAAAATAAGTTATGTTGGGTGAGTGTCTGACCTGCAGAGTGCAGACACAGGTCCCGTCTCATACACTTCATTTGTATTTCATGTTATTATAATGATGAAAATACTGACAATGCTAACACCAGTAAAACACCTTAATCGGCGAAAGACGAGCGAGCCCGTAGAAACCCGATAGCAAGGCAATTTGTCTGTTATCATCTAAACTTCGGTCCAGCATAGTAAGGTGCATTTTTTATATCCTGAATAATTACAACCATCAAGCGAAAACTGAAAACGTTAAATTTGCTGATCGCCAAGAGAGCAAAGCACGCGCTCCGGGAGCCCGATCTGTTTTTCGAGCAAATGGTGCTGATCTGAATCGCTCAGTTTTTGCAGCGAAGTATGAGTCTCGAAAGCACGTGCCAGTCATGCGGCCGCGGCCAAAAAGTAGCAAAGATGCAAAATGGGGCGATGTCACTGTCCTCTTCTCGCGCTGATCACGTGCTCGTCTGTGCATGCTGAGAGCCACTATGTTAACCCGCGCCCACGGGGGGGGGGGCGTTTGAACGCCCCCCCCCCAATTTTGCACACCTTACCACTGATCAATTCTACACCCTCTGGAAAAATAAATAGTTTCACGTCAGGTCACCAGGTCAGGTCATGTTACCCAACCTCCAAAAAAGTTTGCGGCAGTGTCATGACCACAGTTTTTTAGGAATCAATACTAAACTTTCAGGGTGGTGTAAGGTCATCAGTAGCTACAAAATGTTTTTCTCATAATTTTGGTATCGGTGACCTAAGGTCAGGTCAATTTCGTGATCTCCCTATTATAAGTCAATGGAGGAATTTTCAAAAACATTGTTTTTCATGCAAAATAGCCCAATTACACTTAGATAGTGATAAAATATGATAATATTGACGATTCAAGCAAAATTAATGTTCGGTAACTCCTTAGGGGTCATTTGAGGTCATAAGGGGTCACCATCACTTTTTGGCTATAACTCTCGACATAATCAACATACAGACATGAGACCGACACCAATGTGTTTGTCTCGCCAAGACGCGTCGATACATGTGCAACATGACCTACTTGGGTCACCACTTGACCTTGACCCAGGGTCAAGTTTCGAAATTGATCTCACTAGGTCAAAAAGCATAACATAAGATGCGCCTTGACGAGACAAACACAACGGTGCATATAACATTGCGCTAACGTCTTTATATAAAAAGTTATCGATACAACTCATTTTTGCAACAACAAAAATCACTTTTTGTAATTTTATGACCCCTGGAGCCTCAACTATACATCTGAGGTCAAATATGAGGGTATGTTCTTGATGGGAAATTCAAATTGCTATCGATTGCCGTTTTCCGATTGCCTCTATCTAGTATAGTTTTCGAGATATCTGAGATTGTTTGGAGCAAAGTCACAAAACTGTAAATGTTGGCCTTTGGTGACCTCTGGTGACCTCAATTTTGACCTGAGCGAAAAAAAATGAAATAGTTTAGTAATGATTTTTGACGAGCTTTCCAACAACCTTTTTCCGTTCTCGCCTACGTGTAATGGGGGCCGAGTTAGAGGGGGGCGTTCAAACGCCCCCCCCCCCCGCCAGTAGGCGGTGGAAAATCAAGAGGCCCAGTGGCGCGGGTTAATACGAATAATTAATTAAATGGGGCTATCAGATGGCGAAGACCGCATGTCAATCGGATGCGGGGTTCCGAAGATATAAGCTCCTCAAAAGCGTTATGGTCTTGTCTTGTCTTGTCGGGTCTTGTCTTGTCGGGTTGGGTCGGGTCGGGCCGCTCATGTGTGAGAAAAATCCCGTATCCATTGAGGACTTGAGAGCGCTACGCGCTCGCTCGTAATTATATCATGATCAGTGTGACACTAGGATGTGGAGTAGAGCATTGTACCCTGTTTGTACCTTGCAAAAATGAACCTGTCCCCAAATGTTATCTCCTGTTGAACTGTTTTCCAAAATCCACCTTCACCCACATACTACATAGTTATTATGTGTGCCATTATTTGCCTTATATTGACTTAAAACATCAACAAATTGGTCTTCATTTATTTCAGAACACATTGCTTTAAAACAAGTATAGGAACAACTAACATGTGTGTTTTTGAATTTTATTGACACCATGTTAAACAACATGCTCAGTTGGTGTGTCTTCAGATTACCTGAATGCTAATATGAAAATCTGCTCAAAACATTTTGAGCCATCACAATTCAAGAATGACAGCAAACCCCGGCAACTGAAGAAAGATGCTGTACCCACGTTGTTTGATGTTCCTAACCAACCAGCAGGGGTCACAATCAAAAGATCACTGCCAGTGAGGCAACAACATACATCCACTTCTGCTTCATCTCATGGTAAGATGATGTAATTGTACCACTAATTCCGTAATTATTCATTGCTCTTTTACAAGAGACATAACTATATACAAGAATAGTGCATTTAAAAGGTTTGCGAGAATATTATTATTTATTAAGGAATAACTAATCCCACATTTATGAGCTATGCTTAGTGGTGTTTAGTTGCATGTGTGTGTAGTGATGCAGAGCCTCATGTGTATGTGTACTGTGTATGCGTATTCACCTGACTGCTGACCCGCTGCCTGCATGCCTGGGTAGTCATGCTTTACTGTGCCTGCATGTCCTGCATGCCTTGGTAGTGATGCTATACTGTGTCTGTACTCTATAACTTGTGTCTGCAGTAGTGTTGAACTTGTGTCAATGTAGTGATCCCTGGGGTCATGCCAGTGTAGTGATCCTGTGGGTGTGTCAGTGTGATGTTTCTGGGGGCGTCCTGGGGGCGTGTTAGTGTTGTGGTCCGGGGGGCGTGTTAATGTGGTGTTCCTGGGGGCGTGTCAGGATGGTACTGGGGGCGTGTTAGTGTTGTGGTCCGGGTGGCGTGTTTATGTGGTTTCAAATTTCGATTTATAATTTCAGTGTTTTAATTCATGTTTGGTATTTGTGTGCGTCTGTTTATAGATCGACTGGAGCGTCCAGACTGGGGTGGCATCGATACAATCATAGAGGACAGTTTGGCGCAGAAAGAGAATGAGAAACCAGTGGAGTCTTCACCAGCTGTGCCCATGACTGTGCTGCACAAGAAGAAGCAGCCCGCGACATCCTCATCTCTGGCTAACAAGTACCGTTGTCGTGCCAGACGGCATGCCAAGGTTATTGAAAATCTAAAGCGCAAACAACCTGTGACAACTGAGGAAGCACTGGCTCATCTGTCGAGGGTACTGCCGCCAAGCATTTTCAGCTTTGTGCGATTCCAGGTGAAAGCTGTGGCTGCCGCACCTCATGGCCGGCGCTACAGTGACGAAGAGCTTATGTACTGTCTGTCACTGTACTATCAGGGTGCTCGAGCATATAGGCAGCTGAGGTCAAGATTCGTCCTACCAAGCCCTAGGGTACTGCGTAATAGAATGCAGCATATTCAGACGATGCCTGGGTTCCAAGACACGCTGCTGGAAGTGCTAAAGGAGTATTTACGTGGCGCAGCGGAAAAGGACAGAATGGTCGTGCTGTCGTTTGACGAAGTTCACCTGAGGAAGAAGCTGACTTACATCCCATGGATGGATTGTGTGGAAGGCAATGAGGATTTTGGGTCGCTAGGCAAGACGCCCAGACTTGCTGACAGTGCATTGACCTTCATGGTGCGAGGCCTTACCATGCGCTGGAAACAGCCTGTTGGGTACTTCTTCAGCGCCGGGCCAACAACTGCAGAAGTGCTCGCAAAGCTGCTGGAGCAAATGGTCAGGAAATTGCGAGAGGCTGGGATGATTGTTGTGGCTACCGTCTGCGACATGGGCAAGCCCAACCAGAAGCTGTACAGAGGCTTGGGGGTAAGCATAGTAAGTCCTCAGTTTGAAGTAGATGACATTCCAGTCATCGCGTTGTTCGATGAGCCGCACTTGTTCAAGTGTTTGAGAAACAGTTTGTACAAGCAGGACATTGCAGTTGATGGGAAAACGATGAGCTGGGAGCACATCAAACAGTTTTACCAAGCAGATGGCAAGAGGACAGTCCGAGCAGCACCAAAACTCACACGAAACCATGTTCTGCTGGGGGCTTTCAAAAAAATGAAAGTGAAGTTTGCAACACAGATTTTCAGTCGCTCTGTGGCAAGCGGTATGCAACTCTATGCAGATCCGGCCGTGGGTAAGTGTAATTGAGTCTGGGCTTGTCGCTAATGAACTATCCTGGAATCCTGAGGGATGCTGGCTATATCTTGTGATACAGTTAAGCTGTGCTATGTGAGGGTAAGAACTAAGAAGCCCATTGTTCACTTGTATACGACTTAATATATATAATCATAAATAACATGTAACGTAAATTATGTTCGTTTATCCCGCATCAATGGCTCTTTAACTCCATATTTATGAGCTGTGGGGTGGAAAAAGGTATCAGCAGTAAGGTGTAGGTGTATGAGTAGCAAGGGCAATGTATATTCATCTTGTAATATTCGTTGTGTGTGGCTGACTGTTTTGTTTTTTGTTTTTTTTGCCGCCAGGTCTGCTTGGTGAGGAGATACTGGCCACGGCCGAAGGACTGCTACGTCTCAACAACTGCTTTGACGTCCTCAACGCCAGCCGTCCTGCTGACGCATGCCGGAATAAGAGGGCGTTCGCTATTCAAACCGAAGACGAGCACGTCAGGCTTCTATGCGAGACCCGTGACTGGCTGGCTCGGTGGACGAACGCAGCATCAACCGACAGCGTGCGAGGCCTGCAGCTGACCATCAACGCCGTCCTCCAGCTTTGGACCATGGTCAGAGGAGTGCTCAAGTTCCTTCTGACGAGAAGGCTCACCCAAGATGGGCTAGAAAACTTCTTTGGCATCATCCGGCAAGTTGGACACCAGAATGACAACCCGAACCCGACCCAGTTCCGGGAAGGGTTTCGGAAAACTGCCGTAAACAGCGTCATGTCCGCGTCCGAACACGCCAACTGCGAGCCAGACGCGGACAGGCTGCTCACGGCCCTGACATCTGTGTCGGTCCGAACCAGTCGACCCCGGCCACCTGTGGTGTTGCAGTTTGAGGAGGGCCCTCAGCCACCGGTGATGAGTGTGCCGGTGGATAAAATCACCGAAAACGTCCTCGCGTATATCGCCGGCTACTTGGTTGCCAAGAGTGAGGCAGACCACACGTGCTCCGTGTGTGTCGCTGCGCTGTGCACAGGATGCGCCACTGTAACCAAGGACAGGGAGGCACTCATTGGCCTAAAAAGCTACACTGGCCTGCGGAGTATCGACGTTGGCAGCCTCAAAGTTCCATCGGAGCAGCTCTATCGGCTGATGGCTGTCGCGTACGAGACTACGCAGGCACAGGTGGCGAGTGCTATTTATGGCCAAGGGGTGCTTCGCTGTCTGATGGAGTGCATCACCAGCGGTCCGCAATACGCAGCTGTGCTGCAATCTATGTGTACAAAGAGCCGCCTCCGTCAAATGATGGAGACGTTCGTCCGCATGCAGCTACACGCGCGCTGCAAAGCCATGACGGCAGCAGCTGGCTTTGGTGTGAATAGGCTGAACAGAAAGCTGCTGAAGCTGTCAGCACCGGTTTAGAGAGTCTTTGGTCCTAGTCCAGAAAGTGGTCTTTCAAAGAGTGCAGGTCAACGCGTTCATTTTTGAACTCGTGCTTGCGTTTGTAATTTAGAATGTCATTGTCCAGTCCTGAATCATGATTCATGATACATTTCTGCAGGAGATATGCATGGCTGAATCGACCTATTTACATGTTATTCTTTGTAAATAATGTGTTGTGTTATAGCTCATGTCAGTACATGTATTGTGTCTGATGTGCTTTTCGTTGCTAAGTGTGTGTGGGCGTGGTGGCGACTCGATGATTAGCGAAACGGTTGCAGCTGGTATCCTTTCTTATTATCTACTTATCATAGCAGCCATACTAGAAATACTTGATTTCAGGGGGAAAATGCATGTGCGAGTCGTTAAGCGCAACGCACGAGGTCATGCATTCCAAATTTTCCATTTACAGTCGAGTAAACGCATCGCTGGCCCCGGCGGCCTATGGTGTTGCTGCGGCGGCCGCCCGGTCCGTCCTTAGCAGGGCCGATTTTTGCCGCTAGATGGCAGTGCGGACGGGCGGTCAGCCAGAACAATAGATGGCGCACCCACTTGCCGATCCAGGGGTTAGGTAATCCATGGTTGTAATATTACTGTCAGCTGACTACTCGTCTTCTATTAGGGACCTCAGGAACACCATAAACTGGAGAGGTGAGTTACTGAACTAATACTGATAGGTCTGGGGGTTGGTTCGGGAGGGAAGCTATCAAGTATCAACCCACCCACCCCTACCCCCCAGACCATCTTGTAGACAGTCAAAGATAAAGTCTGTCATAATATTACTGTCAACTGACTACTCATTTTCTATTAAGGAACTTCAAGAACACCATAAATTGGGAGGTGAATTACTGAACTAATAACAAAGAATGTCCCCCTAGTGCAATCAGCAAAATGTGGCACATCTTGACAAGATGTGCCACAAGATTAGGGCAGGGTTAGGGCAAAAATGAAACATTCTTTTTTTCCGTCAATTGAAGACAAAAATGGACAGAAACCCATAAAATGGACATCTCAATCTCGTCAACATATTTGCCATGATTTGCAGACTGGTTCCAAGTCCCTGAAGAGATTGCACACATGTAGGAAGTACCTACCAATACCTACCTTGTTGTAGCTCATTTTCTTGAAGTTCTATTTCATTTGCAACTTCTAAATCCATCTTGATGTCTGCGTTCCGCAACGCTTCAACTCAAACTTGCACAAATTATTATCTCAAATTATTATATTAAAGTACCTTGATTATTATATGACCCTGGCACGAATCAAACAAACGCGAACAGCACAGCTCCAACCCTACACGCAGCGCTGGGTACACGCACCGATTTTGTCGCAAAGCAACCATCTCTGTATCAGAATGGTCAACGCATAGAAGATCCCCAGAAAAACGAATTTATGTCTAAATATTTGAACTGAATGTCACTTTTGCATGATTTCGTCTTTTTGATGATTTGCTTTTTCCGAGGACGCTTTTTCAGTATTCCGCTATTTTTAATACGCGTTTTTCAGAATATCGCTTTTCTGAGGACGCTTTACCGCTTTTTTCTATACGCTTTTCCGTCTTTTCGAGTATAAACAACACAAATATACAAACATTCTAGCGTGGAGCCTGCTCTGTGTATTCCCATGGAACGGACATTATTTCGGTGATAAAAATAGCGAAATCATGCAAACGCGTACTCAGATTATGAAAAACGCGCATCGTGGAGCCAGTACTTAATACTAACAACGAATTCCTTTAATATGAATTATAAATTTGTGAGACTATCTAAACAAATCGTACCTTCACTGCAATCGACCTTGGCCCTGACTAGCACCAGGATGCGACCCAAACTTCTGTCGGCGGCGTCCTTCACGTCTCGCGCTGGCTTCTCCAGGATCATGCCCAGCTCTTTTCACAACTGTGGAAGACGAATAGGCGAGACAATATCCATGTGCACATTCTGAGAGAGCATGACTACCTCTCCAATGGCCTGTGCTCGCACCTGCACTATCACAGTATACACCATAGCCCAAAACTGTCTGATTGGGATGGGAAACAGAATGCCTACAAGCTTATTTTTTTACTATCACCAGCAAATTTCAGGTGCAATTTTGTATTGTCAAATGCTTAATGCTGCACATATATCATGCATACCAAGTTTGCGATAACTAAACACTTGAAATATTGAGAGCAAAAAAGCAGAGGCACACACCACATCATTATGTGCTTTGTTGGAATCACCGTTTATATTTAACGCAAAATACCTTCTTGGCTGATATTTTTATCAATTCCTATATTCAACCCGCGTCGTGCCGGTGCTCGACGCCACCTTCACCGTGCGGGGGGGGGGGGTTAGACACCCCCCTCTAACTCGAAAACTAAAAGCGCTAGAAAGACGGGGGAAAAGGCGTTCAAAAGCTCTCGACAAGCACATTCGAAAGTATTTCTAATATTTTTCCCCTAAAGCCAATATATTGAGGTCACCAGAGGTCATCAAAGGTCAAATTTTCAAGTTTTAGGACTTCGCTCCAGAAACCCTATCACAGGAACTATGAAATATATATATATATATATATATATATATATATATATATATATATATATATATATATATATATATATATATATATATATATATATATATATATATATATATATATATATATATATATATATATATATATATATATATATATATATATATATATATATATATATATATATATATATATATATATATATATATATATATATATATATATATATATATATATATATATATATATATATATATATATATATATATATATATATATATATATATATATATATATATATATATATATATATATATATATATATAGATAGATAGATAGATAGATAGATAGATAGATAGATAGATAGATAGATAGATAGATAGATATCTATCTATCTATCTATCTATCTATAGATAGATAGATAGATAGATAGATAGATAGATATATATATATATATATATATATATATATATATATATATATATATATATATATATATATATATATATATATATATATATATATATATATATATATATATATATATATATATATATATATATATATATATATATATATATATATATATATATATATATATGATAGCTAGGAACAAACGGAAAAAGCAATGAAAAGCTCTTGAAAAATGCAATCGGTAACGTGTCCTCAGATTTTAGCTCAGGTCAATAGCTTAGGCTCCAGAGCTCATCAAATGTCAAAAAGGCTATTTTTTACAAAACAGTTTTTCACGAATAGCTTTTTACCTAATAACGTCAAGGCAATACTTTTGATGCCATCGTGTTTGTCTCGTCAAGGCGTTTCAAGTCCTATTAGTGTTGACCAGGTTAGGTCAACTTCAAAATTTGACCAGATCAAGGTCAAGTGGTGACCCAAGTAGGTCATGTTGCATATGGGAAGACGTGCTTCGACGAGACAAACACACAAACACAGGTGCACTTCTCTATCGTCATTATGTCGAGAGTTATTGACATACAACTGTTGGTGACCTAGGATGACCTCGGCTAACCCTGTAGGGGTCACTGAACAAAAATTGCAGATGTCATCAAGAATGGCCTATAATAACATGCTCCAGAAGGAAATAGACTGATATCTTGCGTATCCTTGGAATAGGAAGCATTTGAATATTTCCCCATTGACTTATAATGAGGAGGTCACGAAATTGACCCAACCTTGGGCCACTGATATACAAAAATCAAAGATAAACGAATTGTGGATATATATATATATATATATATATATATATATATATATATATATATGACCTTAAGAAATCCTGTAAATGTAAAACCGATCATCCAAAAACTGTGACTGTGGTACGACCAGAAGTTTTTTGGAGGTGGTCACGTGACCTGGTCTGGTGACCTGACCTGAGATGACCTGATGTATTTTTTTTACACAATGTGCGCAATTGATGCCCGAACAGCTGTGCCACGTGTGGCACAAGATAATGCAAAAACAAAATAAAAAGGTAAATATTTCCCTTTAGGGTAAGGCGAGCAAAAGCGATGTTAATGTGGTTCTAATGTGATGCATCGCAATTGGTGAGAGAATACTAAAACATGCGTTTGAAACTTGCATTTATTAATGACCGTGACATGTTATACATGCATACAGTCGACGTATAAGAACATCATTGCTGCTCCCATTCCAAAATTATCGTCACGTATGCCATGGCCTACTGTTGGTGTACCAGTTGATATTGTTCAACTTCATCATTAGACATCAGCAACACTATGTATTCATCATCACCAGGCCTGAAAAAACAAGCGATTGGAATATGAGGAACCAATGTGTCAACCCCCGCAGTAACATATGCATAATTCAATCCTAGGAATAAATTTATGATATGGCATCCCACAGCCTGCAGGCAATCCCAAACAATAATTGACAATAGGTATCAATACAACCAGACCCACGGCAACAAACTCTTCAATGTCACGCTGAAGTCAATCATACCACAAAATATGGGAACCAAAAAGTCAACCCATGCGTAGGTAGCGCGTTGGACAACAGATCACACCCGGATCAATATTTTCAATTTTGACTTGATCGCTCTCCAGGTGGGCCGGACCATCGGATGAGCTTCCGGGCGTGATAACTGCCCAAAATAGCAGCCAGCTTCACCAAACTCAAATCCACATCAAATGGCAAAAATAATGTAGTTGAAAAATCGACAGATGTAAATTGTAATACATGAACTGGGATATGTTAACAACAGCTTTCTTCAGCACTTCATTTACGCAAACTTCTCTGATCATATATCTATTTAAAGGAAACCAGTCAATTTCATAATGGAATTTTAAACTGAGATAGCAGTTTGTTTAGGTCATGTCGATAAATCACTTGTCATACTCTGTTTCGTTGTAAGGACTCTCCTGCCGAATATATTTGATGTTTTATCTTGTGAGTCAGCGCTGTGTCGAAAACTTCAGTGCTGTGACGAAAGGCTCCATATAGCATGTGATAAAAGCAGCTTCACTGGACCAGCGAGCGAAACCTTCGCCAATGACAGTAGTCGATGCGAAAGTCACTGCATTTGTACTTACTAGTTTTATAAATCATTATTGTAACTTAACCCTATTCCCTGCGGGGGCAGATTCTGCCCCTCCCGATGGTTTTTCACTTGCCGCTTCTAAACCGTTAGGTCTAATGTCCTGAAACTTTGTGACTTTTCCCAAAATTGAATGACGTGTCTTGTCAAAATTTTGCAAAAATCAGTGCAGCAGAGGCGGTTCCAGGCTCCTGTTTTGGGGAGGGTGTTACGAATGCGGTTTTGCGGCGCATACTTCCTTCGTGGTTTTCAGTGCAATAAATGCGTCAGAATTAATTTTAATGCAATATCCATCATATATACTCGGATTGTACATATTTTAGGGGCAGAGGCGCACTCAGGATAACAAATTGGGAGGCGATACACACCCTCAATTTAGGTCCAGCTTCAAATTAGTAAAATGAAAAATGTTACGCGCATGGTGCCCCCCCCCCCCCCAATGTTTTTTTTCTTCCTGGATCCGCCTATGCGCAATATATTAAATTTAACACATTACAGCATATAATGCTCACATGTGACGTTCATATCGTCCCAAACAATCACGAACAGCATATATTTTGTATCATAAAATCCCCCCATTTTACATTCCCTGAATACGCCTATGATTTTTTATTTTGTTTTTCGTCTTTTGATATATTAAAGACCAGTACATTTGAAGCTCACACACGTTTGGGGCATGGCAATCGGTCGAGCTACATGGCCGCATTGATCTTTCAAAAAACACCCACAATTTTTGTATTTTTTGCCCCCTGGCCTCCCATTTCTAAACAAAACAATAATTTCGGGGTTCAAAAAGAGAGATCTTGTCATGACGAATCGAATGGCGTTTACCCCATCGAAATCGACCGAGCGGTTCTGGAGATCTCGGGGGGGGGGGCAGAATATACCCCTCCCCGCAGGTTAACGTAATTGTGGCTGCCCGCAGGGAATAGGGTTAAGTTTCGAGCTTTCCGCACTGCTTTTCTTCTTTCGAAGCACATAATGTCATTATAACATGCGCCACTTTTGAAGTTTGCGCCACTTTGACAATCTAAACTGAAAATGCGAGTCTATGTTTTCGAAATACAAGGTGTTTCATAAAGAATGTCAATTTTAAAACAGAAAGTACGAATAGTGAAAATGGGTGAAGCACGTGGAAATTCCCAAGCATTGCTGGAAATTGTTGGACATTTTAATTTCCAACACGTCTAAATGTAAAAGTCTTCACACAGCCAGTGAGAGCTGAGGGGTGAAGATGACAGGCTCCCCTCTAAGCGCCCAACGAAAAATACGCCATATTCCAAATAGCAGTAGGCGTGGACGATCTTTGAATTGAGAAATTAGGGGGGAAATCGAGGTTAAATCGAAAGTTTGTACTATATTTTATATTCAGCATATGATATATGGCTAGAATAACGTCGTTCATGAAAACGACGTTCATGAAAACGACGGAAATTGCATTGAACTTTGGCGTGCTGTCGTGGAGTCGTTTTGCTAGATAGGGAAAATTCCACCGCAAAAATACAAATGTCCAGCTGTTATGTTGTGTACTGTGTAGTAGTCCAGCAAACAAACCAAATAAATCACTATCGGAATAATAACAACTTTACAATTCAGTCATTTTGAACACCCTGTATATTGCTTTCGAAAAAACAAATGTTTTTTTTAGATATATCTGGATAATTGAGTAAAACCAATGTCGTTCAACATTTTTCAGGTACGAATTTGCTAGCACATTCGCCGTAATTTAATAAAGTGACTGGTTTTCTTTAACCTTCCGACGCTTCTGGGTGACGAACACCCAGAGCGTACACGTCCCCTTACTCGAGCTTGGCATTCCTTCGGCAAACACTCTGTCAATATAAATGGGGCACAATTTGGCAAAACGTGCAGCAGCTTTTCCCCTTGGCTAGGTTCCGGATGATTTTCTAGCTAGGACTTTTTACCGAATATTTACACCCCACAGTAAAGTCGGCCGGGGCAATGGCACCCACTTCTGTGCTGTTGCTGCAGCCCCTCTTCGCCTCCAGTCAACGGTCGCGGCAAGTCAGCAGAGCCTCCAGCAAGGCCGGCTCTGCTGACGCTCCTGACAATGGCGCTCCTGACAATGACGCGGCGAGTCAGCAGAGCCTCCAGCAAGGCCGGCTCTGCTGACGCTCCTGACAATGACGCGGCGAGTCAGCAGAGCCTCCAGCAAGGCCGGCTCTGCTGACGCTCCTGACAATGACGCTCCTGACAATGACGCGGCGAGTCAGCAGAGCCTCCAGCAAGGCCGGCTCTGCTGACGCTCCTGACAATGACTCTCCTGACAATGACGCGGCGAGTCAGCAGAGCCTCCAGCAAGGCCGGCTCTGCTGACGCTCCTGACAATGACGCGGCGAGTCAGCAGAGCCTCCAGCAAGGCCGGCTCTGCTGACGCTCCTGACAATGACGCGGCGAGTCAGCAGAGCCTCCAGCAAGGCCGGCTCTGCTGACGCTCCTGACAATGACGCTCCTGACAATGACGCGGCGAGTCAGCAGAGCCTCCAGCAAGGCCGGCTCTGCTGACTCGCCTGACAATGACGCTCCTGACAATGACGCGGCACTGGTCCGTCTCCAAGTATCAATCAATGAAATCATATTGTGTTAGTTTATATTTGTTTTACAACGAATAAACTTAACGTAATTGATCGCTCTCTTGTTGCTTGTTCTCTACCGTGTTTCCGTTACCGGAATAACGTTACATTTTTTCCCGCCCTAAATTGCCGGAAGTTATCCCCCGCCCCCGCCATTGACATAGACCATCCGGTTGAATATGAAAAAGCATACTCATGAATTGATACACGTAACAACGTACCACGCATGCAATTGCGAGCAATGCGGTGTGTCAGTTGACAAAGATGTAGATGGCGCTGATGTACAATGTGACCCCAAGCGGCAATCACCGCCATTGGCGACAATGCATTAAGTCACTGTTTGAGGGTGGCTCTACAAATAGTTACGATGGAAAACGCTAAAGGGCCAAGTCTCATGTGTTTCCCTGAAGCTTTCTGAGTTAAATTCTGCAATTTTTTTGATGATAGAAAAAATTGTGGTTGCACAAAATCGACCGAAGTCAACCATGCGTGGCGAGCCGTCATAAGGGCGTCCGGCCCCAGCGGGCGATGGACCATGTCTCGCCGCGGCCGGCCGTCGTCTTCGGTGGCGAGGGCTGTGGCTCGGGTGAACGGCAGTATTTTAATTTACCGTCATTATTTATATTTATCATACGATCAAGGCCACACAAGATGGTGATGGGAATGAACGATGGTGCAGGCGGCGCAGAAGGAACGAGAGGAGCTGAATGAGTGGCACTGAGCAGGGAATAAAATTAGACCATATGCCACCGCGCTTAGCAAGTCGACCCCATTTTTTATGGAGAGGATGGCGGTCTGTGATGCTCCAGCAGGATGTCATAAGCGGGTGTCGACAATGCGATCTTCTGCTCAATCGAAGGTGAGATGTTTATTACCAGTGTTTCAAACAGTAAGTTCCATCTGTGGTGGCATCGCAATTAATGCACTGTGAAAGCCTTTCTTCCATATTTTGTATTAAATATATGCATGTTTATCAGTTTAACAATAAAATGTACAACTATTGTTGTTTTGCCACCAATATTTTGTTGTTTGGCCCGAAGCCACGGTGGATACAAAGATTGCCCGCCCAGGAGCCGCAGCCAGCAGCCCCGACGACGGCTGCCGCGGCGAGTCGATATGGTTGATCGTCCGCTGAGGCTGGATGGGCCGCTCGCCCTTATGGCGGTTCGCCACGCATGGTTGACTTCCGCGATTTTGTGCAACCCCAATTATTGATATAAAAAATGGTAGTATTCAACTCATAAAGCTTGAGCGAACCACATGAGCCGTTAGCACTTTCGATCGTAACTATTTTAGAGCCACCTTCAAACAGTGGCTTAATACATTGTCGCCAATGGCGGCAATCGCCGCTTGGGTCACATTGCTGCCCAGCGCCCCTGGTCGCGGAAATTTTGCTGACATACCCCATTGCACACTAGCGCATGTCACGATATTCTGGGTTGTGCAACCCACGCACGCACACACACACACACACACACACACACACACACAAACGTGTATATGTTCAACAGCTGGTGACGGGCAGTCCCATCAGTATCATCAATCGTCAGTCTCTCAATCAGACTTAGTCCTAGTGCTTCGGGTGAGTGTCCAGTCTCAGTCCTGGTGCTCCAGCTCAGTGATGAAGCGGAGATCAGAGCCGCGCAGATTTTCTTCAATCCAAGCGGTCATCCGGGCATCCATCTCTGGTGTGAAGTACTTTTTCCATTCACCAGTGTTACCGGAGAGGAAGAGGCTGTGCCTTTCAGACATAAGACCGACTTCACGCTGCCAGCTGAGCTGCACATACGGGTTTCTGGTCATCGTGCTGAACTGCAGGTGTTCGTACAGCGACTCTATATCTTTGTCACACAGGTCCTTGCGCAAGAAGTCCGCCATTCTCCTGATGACCACTCTCAGGTTCATCTTCATCTCCTCGAAGAAGACGAAGAGGAGATTCGGATGGTGACGTTTCTCCCAAGCTTGCTGAACGTGCGGGAAGAACGGCAGCTGCATGAGTTTGTTCTCGAGGAAGAGGTTGAAGAACTCCTCGAAGGTACCGTCAAAACCATACGTCAGGAACAGCTTGTGGTGATGGTAGTAGGACACTACGGCGTCCTTCGGGTTCCTGGCCACATACACGACCCTACATTCGTCCAGTAGCCGGGGCGGCAGCATCGAGAGCGGCATGTGCGTCTTGACGAAGCGAGGGGGCTGGTGGTGGCGGTGCCACGCCCGGCGCGCGGTCGCCAGCAGCATGCGTGGCAAATTCATCACACTGGCCTTCACCATGTCCCACCAGAGGCTGCTGGCCAAGGCCGGGTTCTCCAGACACTCGTTCGTCACCTCCAGGAACTCCCAGCGCACCGGCGACAGCTCACTGCGCGCGCCCTCAAAATCGCAATCATGCGCGATGAGCCAGATCATCTCTTGGAGAAGCGTTGAGCCGCAGCGGGGCAGCGCCACCAGCCAGGTGTCGGCCGGGTCCAGCGGCTGGTGCAGTGCTGCAGCCACGCAGCGCGCCGGCACGTCCGGGTACAGGTAGAGGTCGGGCCCGACTAGCAGCGCACCTGGCCTCAGACCGGGAACGAGCCGCCACAGCCGCGCCGCGCTCTCCGCGTCCACACGCTGCACCGTGTGCGGGTAGCAGTCGAGCACGCTGTCGCCGCGCGTGAGCAGGCGGCGGCGCGGCTCGGCGCCGGCCGTGCTGGCTGACCCGCGCCGCAGCATCGGTCCGCAGAACAGGCAGCGGCAGAGGCTACGGTGGGAGCAGCACAGTTAGACAGAACACTGATGAGCCTATCCGGCACTGATGAGCCTGTCTGGCACCGGTGAGCCTGTCCGACACTGTCTGTCTGCACGACTGTCTGGCACTGATTAAATTGTCCGGCACTGCTGAGCCTGTCCGGCACTGATGAGCCTGCCCGGCACTGCTGAGCCTGCCCGGCACTGCTGAGCCTGTCCGGCACTGCTGAGCCTGTCCGACCCAGTAGGCTCAGCCACTGCACGCCGCCATTCCACTATCGACTAGTCTGGGAACAGCCGGACTACCGCCTCCTCCGACCCGCCAGGATAGATAATACCGCGCCGCACATTTATTAGCCACGGACGACACTTATATTGCTGCAATTTACACCGATAAGATCAGGTTTATCACGTATGCTGCGCACTTGACAATCCGGTATTTGCGATTGCGATTTTTGAATCGCAATAACTATTAACTACGCAATAACTACCAAAAATAGGTATTTTTACAGAGCTTCTGAGTTTTTGTTTACATCTTTCGAAGCAAACAATGCCAATCAATGCCATAACAAGTCAAGGTCGACTTAAATGGAGATAATCACCTTTTGATTTAGTTAGCAACAATTTATTTGGCTACCGTTATGGTATTAAAATGATGTGATCTAAATTTAAGAATACAATATAATGATTCCCTAATTCAAAGGTGGAAGTTTGGGAAAATTAATGATCGGTATTTTCCCTCCACTATTGTAAAGCGCAACATGTGTCAATCGTGTGTGGCTGTTGTGTCAATCTATTCAACATTGTTGAATGGGCACTTATAAACAAAAGCGCCGACACTGAATAGGTTGCCGTCCGGGGCCAACCTAAACTGCCGATTTCAATGCACTTTTTCAAATGATTGTTGATTGTTCATAAAAGTTTGGCACATATTCGCAAAAGATAGAGTGCAGGAAACATATTGCATACCTCCATGATAAATAACAATGCGTAGGAAGGTTAATTTAGTGAATTCGTTACCTAGTACTTGCTGATTATAAGCGTGGGTCGCTTATCAACTATGACTTTAAATATCTCTCGGTAGGAACTGTTATATGCAAAATGTGATGAATTTACAATATTATCAATATTATGATGAAATACAATGTTTCACCTTTCTTAAAGTTGTCAAATATATGCTGGTGGTAGTCGAAAATATGAATTAAGTGCTGCTGAAAACGATGGTGATTTTTTGTTTATCTCGAAGTCACTTATCTAGTCACTCCCACCTTAACACGCGCCCTGGAGGGCCTCTGATAATTATACGCCCTGGAGGGGGGGGGGCGGATTTCGCCCCCCCCCCTATGATCTCGAAAACCACGCAACGTAGCGACAAGCGGGAAACGACGTTAGATAGCTCGAGACAAGCTCTTTCGAAAGTATTTCGTTTTTTTTTGTCAGGTCAATATTGAGGTCACCAGAGGTCATCAAGGGTCAGATTTTCAAGTTTTCAAGACTTCGGTTCGAACACTCCCAAATATCTCGGGAACTATGCTAGATAACAGCAAACGGAAAAAAGCAAATGCAAGTCATTGAAAAATGCAATCGACATAGGTGTCCTCAGATTTAAGCTCAGGTCAATAGTTTAGGCTCCAGAGGTCATCGAATGTCAAAAAGGTGATTTTGTTTTAAAAACTGTTTCCCCAAATAACATTTTACCTAATAAAGATAAAGCAATAATGTTTACGCCATCGCGTGTGTCTTGTCAAGGCGCTTCGAATCATATTCATGGTGACCGGGTTAGGTCAACTGAGAAATTTGACCTCAGGTCAAGGTCAAGTGTTGACCCAAGTTGGTCATGTTGCATATTGGGCGACGTTTCTCGACGAGACAAACATATTGGTACCGTTTTCTCTTCTCTATCTTCATTATGTCGATAGTTATTGATAAAACCGTGGTCACAAAATTGACCTGACCTTAGGTCACCGATATTAGAAATCCGAAATATACAAATTGTTGGTATCTATGACCTTATGAAGTTCTGCAAGATTGAAACCGATCGGCGTAAAACTGTGGCTGTGGTACTACTGCAAACGTTTTGGAGTTGAGGTCATCACGTGACCTGGTTTGGTGACCTGACCTGAGATGACCTGAGGCCAAGAATTTTACATAATGCGGGAAGTTCATTTCTAAACAGGTATACAAAAAACGGCGGCGCTGCGCGCCGCCGTTTTTGCGCTATCCTCGAAAAACCGGAGGGGTGGGCGGATTTCGCCCCCCCTCCAGGGCGCGTGTTAACATTAGTTTTGAGTTGAGATAGCCATGTTGTTGGATTTGCATTGAAATTAAGTAGGGTAGCAGTTAACACAACCACACAGGTCTAAGCAAAATGAATTTAGAGCTTGTTCTTGAAAATTGTAACGAATAAACCCCACGTGTATTTGAATAGGGGTCTAAAGCCGATGACGTCATCTCTCTTTACCAAATGGTGATGATAGTCGACTTGTTTTAATTAGACTTGGAGATATGTGCGTGTTTCAAATGGTTTGGTAATTGTTTTTTTTTGTATTCAAAGCGCCAGAATAGTCTCGAAATAATTGTGCCATACTTTTGCAGCGTAAAGGATTTCTGTATAGCTTTCTAGAGCTCAATATGACGTCATCAACCCAAATATTAAAACTTAACTTTTTATGAAATTAAGCACTGTTTGCGAGAAACAAATGTCATAATCGTGTTCGGCAGCAATTATTTCATATTTTGCACCACAAGCAGCGTACATTTGACAGCTTTTGGGAAGGTGGGAATGTCCATTTAACTTTATACAAATTAAGTTTTTTTTGGGGGGCTGATGACGTCATTATTGAGCTATAGACCGCCGCTGGTTGGCTGACAAAGTGGCTGTCAGCCAATCAGCGGCTGCACCACCCAGGGTGCATTTTTCTAAATATAAAATAAATTGCTTAAAAACGGTTAAGTTTTGGGAAAAATGATCTTAGTAATTTAGACATTTCAACAACGGCCAAAGATAATGGCTATTCCAGTTTAAAACCAATACAAAGGTGACAAAGACAACAAAGACAAAGCTTTCACATCTTCATTTCACCCTTAATTAATTAAAATTGGCTTACCGGAGTCCTAGAAGCCGGGACGAATATCCGTCGTGGGCTCTCATCGCTGATTTGACGTGTGATTATGACGTATGGCTTGGGGAATAAGCATTATAACATTGAAATATATAGCTCTGGACAAGAACATGCTGTTTCAGTACCTTATTCCCTTCATTGCACGAATGAACTTTGAAAGATATATCGCTAAAATCGTCTATAAACACTTTTCTCAGCAATATTCTTAGGGAAATTATACGTCACGCACGAACAGATGTCCTGATTTCGCATTAATTCATTCCATTCAGAGGAAAACCAAAATTGGAACCAAATAACTGACATTATAATTTGCTTTTTCCGCGTACATATATATTTGTAAGGCTTACTAGTAACATGATAATTCCTTTCTAGCTTCTCTCCATCATTTCTGATATTTTTTAAGGTGGACGGTTTCCTTTAAAGTGATTATACGGGTTTTTCCCAGAATAATTGAATTACATAGTAAAACGTACTTATAAAGGTGGTAGAAGTCCCACGGTAGCTACATTTTTCTGGAAATTACCTCTTCTGCACGTAAGGACATTCCAAAGTGTGCGGTGATGCCACCACGTATTTTCTGCAGAACCGGCTGAGGAAGAGCCAGTCATCTCTTTTATGCTAATAAAAACACCTCACTTATGGCATATTTCCGGTAAAACAAGCAATATTTGAAAGAAAATATACTTGTTTTGTTCCACCGACAGCAGCAGTTACCTAGTTTTCCCATAAAATTCTATATTTGTCATGAATTTTCATGCCAAAAAATTAATACGCCACCACCAAATTCTCAACGCTAAAGGCCAGAAAAAAGAAAACCACAAAAACACAAAACCTCAACGAACAGTGTGTATTAATACAAAGTCCCGTCAGTTTTGAATTGCATAATAATTTTGTGAACCAGTGTAGGACTTGCAGATAATTCAAAACACTAAAATTGATCTTAAAGTAAAAGTGGTGGACAGTAGTGCCTGTAACGGTGTGGTTATTTCCACACCTGAATAGTCCACCGTGACGTCACAATGGGAGATATATATTTTTTTTTTAAATTCCCGGAACGGCCTATAGCCATTTTCCGGGGAGGGGAAATGACCTCTGGCAATTTGCCAGGCAAAAAACTACGTTAACCGGTTTATGTGGACCCGGAGCAAACTAGGGACTAGGGTAGCTATTTTACGTTACTAATTACGTTAACCGGTTTATGTGAACCCGGAAAATGTATTGTTCAAGTAAATATAATATCTAACATTACGTTAAGTATTTCGTTCAAGGTCAAAAATAGTATCTAGCATTACGTTAAGTATTTCGTTCAAGGTCAAAAATAAGTAAAACACGAGACACACATACATACATATTTTATTACATACACTTGCACAGTGTCAGTGTTGATGGAGCCGTGGGGGTGCCATCATTGCATCAACTGGAGACTGTTGCCAGTCTCCCTGGCTCCGGCGCCTCGGCGAGACCTGGTTGTGGGGTGTATTTAGCTGGGAGAAAAGTCCTGAATAGTAAAAAACCCAGCGTCTAAGGCAAAGGGGAAAAAACCTGCGCGGTGGGCCAAAAATGCGCTAGGCCAAAACAAAACTGTTATATTTAATTAGCTAAACGTGTTTGGTAGAGATAATCTAAGAGGAGACCTATCAATTCAGGGTAATTATCACCTAACAGTGTTTGAAGATTTAATGTGATGCGATTTTGTTATGTGTATTTAATAATGTTCTGTCGTTTATCGTTGTGTACTGGGCAAGTAATTAGTAAGTGCTTGATTGTGTAGCGCGGATAACCTGGGCAATGTTGGCAATTTGGTGGCGGGAGATTCTCCATAATATAATAATGAGTAATTTTTGTATGACCGAGACGGAGGCGCGCCAATATCACCTCCTTCTCTCTACAATTCTGGTGGCTAGATATAAAATGTTGGACTTTTGGCTTGATCGGATAGAGATGAAAATGCGGAGCAGCGTCCCACTCGCGCTGGCGCAATATGCTAAGTTGAGAGTTAATATAATTTAAAACGTCTGATACAGGGCTTGGTAATTGATTTTCTGAAGGTAATTCTAGGCTCAATTTCGCTAGTCTGTCGACTTCCTCGTTTCCCGGGATACCGGCGTGTCCTGGGATCCAGAGAAATTTAATGCTGCTGTTTCTGCGGTTAAAATACTTAATTAGCTGTCTAATTTTAAATACTATCAGATTTCTACGGTCACTAATCGAGGAAATGGCAGAGAGCGAGGCGGAAGTCTGTGCAAATGACTACTTCCTTAAGTTTTTCTTTTCTGACATATATTAATGCTAATAAAATGGATGACAATTCCGCTGTGTATACGCTATTTATGTCGGGAAGTCTAAAGTTATTGCTAGCTGTGTTTGTGTAGTATGCACCACCGGTTCGGCCGTCGCCCCGTGAACCGTCTGTGTATATGGATGTGTATGTGTTGTGTTGTGCTTTGTGTTCGTGGAAGAGTGTGTGTGTTTCTGACGCGGTGACTGTGTTTTTGTTGTGTGTGAAAAGGCGGTGTGTGTCTGGTGTTGTGTCGAGCCAGTGAGATGTGAGTGGTGGCGTTGGCATTGTGTTGATGTGAGCGATGTTGAATAGTGTGAGTGTTTGTCTGATTCTGTGACTGATAAGCGGGTGTCGTTTTTGTAGTAGTGTTTGTCGTCTAGTGGGTGCGGGGTGATTTAAGATGTGGAATGTTGGGCGTGTGGGGTGTGAACTTGCTCTGGCGTAGAATCTAAGTAATGTGTATTTGCGTCGGCGGCAGAGTGTGGGAATGTTTGTGTCGATGTGTAAGTTTGTGGTGTTGGTGGTGCGGCAGGCTCCAGTCACGACGCGCAAGGCAGCGTTTTGGACAGTTTGCAATTTTTTAATTTGTTTGGAACATATGTCATCAAATAAGAATGCGTTATAGTCCAGTACTGGGCGTATCAGGGAAGTATATAGTTGGAGGAGAGTGGCACGATCTGCGCCCCACTCTCGACCAGCCAATGACTTCATAATATTAATTCGTCGCGTACATCTCTGCACTAAATCATTGAAGTGTGGGATGAACGAGAGACGTGTGTCTAGCGTTATTCCCAGATTCTTGAATGATTTGACGAAGGGGATAATTTGATTGTTATATTTTAATGGAATGTAGGGTTCCACATATGCAGGTTTCTTTGAAAAAATTAGAGAAGCAGATTTACTTGGAGAAATTTCCAGACCCCATTGGTCGCACCATACCTTTATATCAATGAGTACTAGTTGTAACATTTTGCTGGCTTGATCGACACTCGGGTGCGAGAACCACACCGCCAGGTCATCAGCGTACATTGCAAATTTGAGACCTTTGTCGATCTTGTTAATATTACTGAAAATGTCGTTAATCCTAATTAAAAATAGGGTCGGGGAGAGGACCGATCCCTGTGGGACACCGTGGTCCTGATTTTGATTTGGAGAATATGTGTTGCCGCACCTTACATTAAAAGTTCTATTTTCTAAAAAGTTTTGGATAAATTTGGCGAGTCGACCTCGAATTCCGGCCTTATGGACCTTTACTAGAAGTGCGGTTTTGTTTACTCTGTCAAACGCAGCTCTCAAATCAAGAAAGAGGGCAACTGTGACCTCTCTCCCTCGAAAGCCGCGCTGGACAGAGTCGATAAGACCAACTAAATTGTCCGCAGTGGAGCGACCAGGGCGAAAACCACTTTGGTGTGGGGAAGTAAATTATTTGATTCAATGTATGTCCTGATGCGTCCATTAACCATGCGTTCAAATAGTTTACATGCACAACTAGTTAGAGAAATAGGGCGATAGCTAGCGGGAGAAGATTTAGGTTTGCGAGGTTTAAGTATAGGAATTAGCGTACTATTATGCCAAGATTCAGGGAAAGTGCCATCAAACCACATGGTATTGAAGGCTGTTAGTAAGTTGGTGAGACCAGTCTCTGTCAAGTTTTTAAAGAAGGAGTAGTCAATTTGATCTGGCCCTACAGAAGTTTTACCACATTTACCTATAGCGTACGTTAACTCTGAGTTGGTAAAAAGAGAGTTGTAGATTTCTACGTTATTAGAGTCAAATATAATAGATTGAAATTGATCGTTAAGTTGGTTAGTAAAAGTTGGTGTACATTGTTGTGTTGATGATGTTAGCGTAGTGTTGTGCAAATTGTGTTGCCACCTCTAGGGGAAGCGTGTAAGATGTGTTGTGTATTTGTAAGTGTGGGATTTTGTATGACGGTGGTCTTTTATTTGAAAACGATTTAATTAATGTCCAAATTTTTGAGAGGGAGGTAAATCGATTAAAGGTAGATGAGAATTCCTGCCAAGATTCTTTTTTTGCTTTGTCAATGATTGTTTTAGCCAAAGAGCGAGTTTTCCGTACTTCGTGTTCGTTTTCTGCAGTTATACAAGCTTGAAATTTCAGAAATACTCTTTTCCGGAGGGCAACAGCTCTCTGGCATTCTGTGTTCCACCACGGGGCAGTACGCTGCCTCGGGTGGTGTGTGTGTGTGTGTGTGTGTGTGTGTGTGTGTGTGTGTGTGTGTGTGTGTGTGTGTGTGTGTGTGTGTGTGTGTGTGTGTGTGTGTGTGTGTGTGTGTGTGTGTGTGTGTGTGGAATGTGCTGATGTGCTGATGCGAGAATAGTGTTTAAAAATGTGTTAATGTCGGTCTGGGAGTCTGCGGGGTGACTAGTGTCAATGTGTTTTTGGAAAGAGGACCAGTCGGCTTTGCGAAGGTTCCATCTAGGCAGGGAGTAAAAATGTGTCTGTCCTGAAGGGACTTGAAGTTCTTATTGAATTGGGTAATGAGCGCTAAAAAGAGGGTCAGATAATGCATTAAATGTAAAAAGAGTCGCGATGCGTGGTGTGACGAAGGCGAGATCAATGGCGCTGTAAGTCACCTCGCCTCCTGAGTGGTGTACGTGTGTGGGTGATTGGTCGTTAAGGAAGACCAGATTATGCCGGTCCAGTAGGTCAGCATAATTTGGCCTCGGCGAGAGTTCCGGAGGCAGCCCCACGCCCGACTATGCGCGTTGAAATCGCCCATAATCAGACATGGGGTGTTAATATTTGTAATAAGCTGGGAAAAAGAATCAATGTCTATGTCCTCAGTAGGACGGAAATAAATTGAGATAAGAGTTAGTTCTAGCTGAGCGATTTTAATATTAACGCCGACTGCGTCTAAGGTTGTTTGAAGGTCGATTTGATGATGCAAAAGTTGGTTTGAAATAAGCAAAGCCGAGCCGCCTCGGCGCGGTGATGCATTTACGTTATTTGTATAAAGGCTATAACCGGGGATTTTAAAAGTATAATTATTAAAGTCGGCGTCAATAAAATGGGTTTCCTGAACAGCGGCTACTAACGGATTATTATTTAAGACATAATGTTTGAATTGCCCCCAATGGGATATTAAAGATCTAACATTCCATTGGAGGACGAATTCTGACTGTTTATTATTATTTTATTTTTTTACCCGGACCGGCCTATAGCCATTTCCCGGGTTTGGGAAAATTACTTCTGGCAATTTGCCAGGCAAAGAGTTACGTTAATCGGTTTATGTGAACCCGAGCAAGCAAGGGAATAGGGTAGCTATTTTACGTTAAGTGAATTGTTCAAAGTAAATCTAAAGTCTATCTTACGTTAAGTGAATTGTTCAAAGTAAATCTAAAGTCTATCTTACGTTAAGTATTTCGTTCAAAGTCAAAGTTAAAATAAAACACGAGACACATACATACACAATATATTCCATACACGCACAGACACCCTAGAAACGATTCTAATGAAAAATAAAAATAAAAGAATAAGCACAAAATTAACTAATTAGGCGGGGCGGGTGACAGGCCCAGGTCGATCTGGTCAGTGGTTGTGTGGGTGCTCGGAGTGTGCTCAACATAACTTCTACTGCGGCCGGTCCCGCGGGGGTGCAATTCTCTGCCGTCAAATGGTTTTGAATATACACTCCCGGGAACCGTGTGCAGTGAGTTATGTCGTCGTACCTTGGAGCACACTCCAGATCAGATCTGGTGTGCCAAAATCGGATCTAGTGTGGTAGTGTAGGTGCTCTGAGTGTGCTATAACTGCCGCGACACGGTCCTCAAGCGTGTGCAGCGAGTTGTGTTGCAAGATCTCCTCTATCTCAGGTATTAAGAGCACACTCAGGATGTGTGTGTGTGTGTGTGATAGTGTTATTGTAGGTCAGTGCGATGCCGTAAGCGAGAGCCTAATCGCACTACCGGCCCTTGCACTGACCAAGGACCAAGCAATGAAGGTGTGGGGGTGTGATAGCAAGTGTTAGGTGATGCCTGTCGACCAGAAGCTCCCTGGGCCTGGGAATAATATAATAAAAATAATATAAAATAAAATAAGATAGTATATAGCAGAATAAGTAGAATTGTGTAATGACCTATTGTGTGGTGTATTCCGCCGGGAAAAGTCCTAATTAATAAATAAAAAACGGAGCCTAGCCAAGGGGAAAACCTGTGCGTTTTGCCAAATTGCACAGTAAAACCCCATGTTATTACGTTATATAAATAGTTATAATCGTGTTGTATGAAGAAAATCATAAAGAAGTGTGATTAACTCGGGATGGGAGTCACGAAGTAAAAAAGTTTGCGAATACCGCACCGCAGTGCATGGGACGGGGTGGATACTGCACCGCAGCACAGCAGACACTGCAGCGCAGTGGAGTGGACACTGCACCGCAGCGCAGCGGCCACCGCGACGCAGCGCAGCATCGGCATCTGCGATCAGGGGCGGGTGTTCAATTACTCGGCTCTGGCAAGAGCGGAGTAAAGGGGAGAGGAGGGTTGGGAGGAGCGTTACGTTAAGAAATGAACAACGAATTCCAATGGAACTTTTCGTTGCGCGACTGATTTGGCAGGGAATCATGCCGCCGCCAACGCAAAACCGCACATCAACCATCGGCGTCCCATCGCAGAAATCCCCCGCCAAATCAGCCACGCAACGAATAGAACCCTTCGCCGCGCGGCCGATCCAGCAGGGAACCCCCGCAACAAGACACCGGCAGCCAACACGCAACCCCCACGTCAGCAGCAACATGATTTAACAGGGAGTCAAAAATAACTTGATGAAGTATTTTATTGGAGGTGATTTATTGTTTCCTGTTTGTGAACCGTCTCAAATTGCGGCGGTAGCGGGCACCGTGTGCCGAACCGTGTGCAGCAGAGCTGGAGGGGGAGGGACTCTCCTGTCTCTTTGACCTTGAAGGCAAGGCAGGGCGGGAGAGTGGCCGGGATGGCGGGGAGGGGGTCGAACTCTCTTCAGGGAGCCGGGAAGGGGGGTGGGGGGAGGGGAGGGATGGCGGGGAGAGGGTGAGGGACCGACTGTCTTCAGAGAGGGGAGGAGGGTGGGAGTTTGGGACTTGGCGGGTGACGGCTCTGATTAGAGAGGCGTCTGTCTCTCCCTCGGTCGAGTCGTCAGAGTCCTCCTCAGAGGACTCGACCGGGGACCCGGGGTCCAGAGAGGGCCCGACTGGGGACTCCGCCAGAGATTCGGCGAGGGTGGGAGTGGGTGCCGCTGGGGCACTGCCAGAGTCCAGAAGGGACTCGGCTGAGATGGGGTGGGACTCGGCCTGCTCTGCCGTCGGTGGGTGTGCACACTGCCGCTGTGTCGGGGCAGGCGGTGGCACCAGTGGGGTGGACCCACTTAAGGTCCGACGGGGGGGGGGGGCACGGATGGGGTTCGGTGGGATGGGGGCAGCAGGGGCCAGACGCTGGGGGCCAGCGCTGGGATGGGAGGTGGGGGGGGGGGGGCCGCCTTGCGGGCCCGTGTCTTTTCGGCGAATGCCGCTGAGTGCTGAGTATTTGCCTTGCTTGGCCTGCCGCCTTACGGCGATATCGGCCCTGTGGTCGAAGGGCGCCAGAGGCGCCCTTCGCTGCCATTTTTTCTTCTTCATGATTTCTTTTTGTTTTGTTTTCTCGGTGGTGATCTGGTTGACGGTTGATGAGTTGGTAGGACAGTGGTGGTACGGATACAATGACATAATGGTGCACAGTAGTTTACATATTATTTAGTGAGGTGAGTTTGGACCGTTAGATGATTTTTTTCTCTCTCTCTCTCTCTCTTTCTTTTTCTCTTTTTTTCATCTGTTTTTTTTGGTCTCTTTTACAATATGGTGAACAGTGATAAACATACACTTCTACAATGGTGACATGCATGGGCAGGGTGGTGATTTACATTAGGTTTGTTTATGATGTGCTTTTCTACTTCGACTTGACTTCTTGTTTGCTTCTCTTCTTGTTAATATTGTAAGTATGTAGTTCTGTTTGATCTTGTTTCTTCTGCAGGTATTCGTTTTTCTTGTTGATATTATATGTATGTTATTATGTTTCTTCATGTTTTGTTCGTTATGTGTGGAGTGTGTTAGGTAGTTTGTTTATGTGTAGCTTGTTTTCTTCTGTAGTATTATCTATATTTGTTTTTTGTTTTTTCTTCTTTCTTCTTTTTCTTCTTCTTTCTTCTCGATAATCTTGTTGATAACGTTTTTATTTTATTTTCTCTCATCTTTCGGTCCTACTAAACTTGGTTGTGTAGTTTGGACTTAGGATAATGTTTCTTCTTTCTTCTTGTTAATCTTGTTTTGTGTCTTTTTCTATTATCTTTAGGTCCTGCTACCCTTGGTGCTGTAGTGTGGACTTTACCATAATTATCTGCTTCTATCTTGGAGCTTCGTTTTTTTTTAAAGGTATTTGATTGTGTTTCATATTGCTTTTGTTTGTTTACGTGATCTTGTTCTTGGGATGTATTGCGTCTTGTTTTCTTTCTTCTCGCACTTCAGTGATGTATAATTAGGTACACGTACATTATACATGGATACTATTTTTAGACCGTTTTTTTTTTGGACTTGGGGTGCTTTTTTTCTTTTTTTGTGTCCTTGGTGTTTATCTTTTTGGTCTCCCCATTTTTTTTAAAAAAAATATATATATATAGGTACCGTGGCGTACACATAACATTCAGATTGTCACAAATCACAATTTGGAAAATTGCGCCGGGAGGGCGGTGGCGGGACCGCGGTGGCGCGGCCGCACATCGGTGAACCGTTGGGGAGGGGGCGGTGACGTCCCGATCACCGACTACAGTTTGTCAAGGAGGTTCGTATTGATAAGAAAATCAAACAGTAGGTTTATTAATTCTGGGTGATCATTTCCCAGTATGGATCTCATGTTGACGTTGATGTGGTTTTGCTGGCAGTAGTGTGTAATTGGTAGTCTGTGTGTATTATATTGTGGGCATTCAATTAGGAGGTGTTTTATGGTTAGGGTGGTGTTTGTACAGTTTTCACATGTCGGTTTGCTTGATTTTGTAAAGATGTATGAATGAGTTAGTTGTGTGTGTCCAATTCTCAACCTGGCCAGGGTTTTTTCCTGTCTTTTTGAGTGTTGATTTGCGGAACACCAGAGTTCTAGTTTTGGGTGTATGTCTCGTAGGGATGTATTTGTATGATCCCATTGTATTTGTAGTTTGGCACGTATGTGTTTTCGTATTTTGGAGAAGTATTCTGTTGTGGTTGGATTCAAAGTGATGTGATTGTGTTACTGGCTGCTTTCTTGGCTTCCAGGTCTGCCTTTTCATTTCCTAGTATGCCTGTGTGGCTAGGGATCCATAGGAGATTTGGGATCTGATTTAGTGGAAGTGATTGTTGGATTTGGAAGATTTGTGCTATGAGTGGGTGTTGTTGTGTTTTGTTTGGGGTTATCGACACTAGTGCTGATTTGGAGTCTGAAATGATGATAGGGTTTGTTAAGTTTTGTTCTTTGATTGTCGCATAGGCTGCGTATATTGCGTATAACTCCGCTGTGTATATGGAGCAGTGATTTGGGAGTCGTGCTCTTAGTATTGTTATGACGTTGTTGTTGGTTTGGAGTACTGCTGCTGATCCCGTTCTGTCTGGTGTTGTTTGTTTTGAGCCGTCCGTGTATATTAATGTGTGGTGTGGATGATTGTGTAGGAATTCCTGGAAGGAGGCTTGTATTTCTGCATGGGTGTAGAAAGTTTTTGGTTTTTCAAGTAGTAGGATTACTTGCGGCGGAAGGATTTTCCACCATGGGATGGGTGGGGGTAGAAGTGTTGGAGTCATAAGGGGTAGGGCGAGTGTTTCTGTGTGGGCCTTGAATCTATTTCCGATTGTTCGGCGCTTGTTGGATGCATTTTTGTATTTTGGGTGTGACCGCCTCCATATAGCTTGAATACATGGGTGTCTAGGGATTTGTTGAATTTTGAAAAAGTATCGGAAGAGTGCTTCTGTTCGTCTTTCTTGTAGAGGAGGGATATCGTTGTATACGTGTAGGGAGGTGATGGGTGATGTTTTGAGGGCCGTGGTTATGATTCTCAAGCAAGTGTTTTGTAAAATGTATAATTTCTTTAAGTGTGAGTGTGTTGCGTTTTCAAAGACAATTGCAGAGTATTCCATAATGGGGCGTATTAGTGTGATATAAAGTTTCATGAGTGTTTTTCTGTCCCCGCCGTACTGGGTTCCCGATACCGCTTTAAGGATGTTAAGTCTTTTTGATACTTTAGTACTGATGTCTTCTATGTGATGTTTGAAAGAAAGTTTATTATCAAAAGTTATTCCCATAAATTTGGCTTCCGTTACAAATGGGACATTGTTATTATTGATAGTTAGTGGGGTGCAGTGTCCTGGTGTTAAGTTTCCAAATATAAGGCATTTAGACTTTTCGGGTGAGATGTGTAGGTTAAGAGGGGCGAGTTTGTTTGCGATGTGTGTAAGTGTTTTTGTAGAGAGGCTAGTGCGTTGTTGTAGTGTACGTGGGAGGTCCAGGTAGCTATATCGTCTGCGTATATAGCGATCTTGGCCGGTTGGGGGATAGTGTAGAGTGTAGAATTGAGCGCTAAAATAAATAGGAGGGGACTGAGGACAGACCCTTGGATTAGGCCGGTGGAAGGGAATTCGGTGTCAGATAGATGACCTGTATGTTTTACCTGAAATGTTCTGTTGCATAAGTAGTGATTTAGATAGTGGAGTAAGTGACCCTGTATGTTTATTTGGTGTAAGTAGTTCTGGAGTGTTGTAATGTTAAGTGTGTCGTAAGCGTTTCTTAAATCGAGAAAAGCTACTGCTGTGTATTGCCGTCGGCTGAAGGCATATTGCGCGTCAGCTGTTAATTTGACCTAGTTGTCAGTTGTGCTCCTGCCTGGTAGGAAACCAGCTTGGTTTGGGGAAAGGATGTTGTGTTTTTGGATAAAATAAAGCAGTCTTGCTTTGATGATTCTTTCGAAGATTTTGTGAACGCAGCTGGTGAGGGAGATGGGTCTGTAACTTTCTTTAAGTGTTGGGTCTTTGTTTGGTTTGAGGATAGGAAGGATGTGTGCGTGGAACCACGTGTCGGGGTATACGTGTGTAGTGAAAGTGTGGTTTAGTGAGTCAAGTAGTGCTTGTGTGGCGATTGGACCCATGTGTTTAAAAAATTGGTAATGTATTTCGTCTGGGCCAGGACTTGAGTTGCCTGTTTTATTAATTGCTAGATTAAGTTCTTGCAATGTGAAGGGTTCGTTGTAATCGGCTAAGTTTATAAGTGTATCTTCTTTTATGTAACTTGGTATAGGATTAGGGATTTCTGAGGCTATTTCTAGATAGCGATTGGCTAGTATTTCTACAACATCTTGGGGATCTGTTACGTAAATATTATTGTGTTTGATTGATAAAGATTTGTGTAAAGTTTGGCGATTTCCTTTAAATGCTTTAATGATTCGCCATACTTTGCTGAGTGGAGTGAACCTATTAAAAGTATTAACAAATTCTTCCCATGATTCTTTTTTTGCTTTTTTAATCAATTGGCGGCACTTTGCTTTGGCTTTCTTATATGTGCAAAAAAATTCCATTGTTCTATGTTTTTCGTAACGGTGTCTGGCGGTATTTCTAAATGTGATTGCTCGCTTACAATCGTAATTCCACCAGGGAGCAGCTTTTGGATTCGGGTGATGGGTTTTTGTATGTGGAATGTTTTGTTTTGCGGTATCTTGTATTTATTGGGTTAGTTGAGTGATTGTTGTGTTGTTATTTATTGTTTGTTCTAGTGTATTAGTATATTCTGTCCAGTTGGCCCTTTTTAAATTCCAGCGGGGGAAAGAACCAAGTGGAGATAAATTTTTCCCTATTTTGATATGGATGGGGAGGTGATTACTAAAATAGGGATCATCTGTGGTTTCTCACGTCGAGCTTGCGGCTAGGTCGGGGGTTGTTGCTGTGATGTCTGGTGTTGTGTTGTTTTGTGTGATCTGTTGGGCTGGGAGGGTATGCGAGCCGTTGTTGAGGATTACAAGTTGTGTGTTGTTTAATAGATTGTGGAATAATTTACCGCGATAATCTGGGGATCTTCTGCTACTGTCCCATAGGGGGTGCAGGGGTCAAAAATAACGCCAACTCGACAACGTCGTTAGTAGCAATTCAGCGTTACACCAAACGAAGATTTGTAGCAAAACTGGCCAATGGCAAGACATAAAAATTGCACTATCATTACTGCGGTATATGCTTGAATGAGTCACTTTCTGTTTGTTGTAGATCCTGTACACTTATGGGGCTGTTTTGTATATTCACGGCTGGTTGATCTCTGTTTTCTGGAGATATTTTGAAAGTAATATGTTGCTAGCGATAAATGGGAAAAATATCACCATAAGTGGGCAAATATCACAAGTTTCTCGCAAGATCTAGAGACTAAACGTACCTTTTAAGGAAATCTACACCTACCAGAGATAGAGAATATTGTAGCAAAAAATGCCAACATGAATCGACAGAGAGTGATACAGGTTGTATATTTTTGTATCACGCATAATACGAATAAAGGACATCAAATTGTACTTCAAAATATTCCAATATCTTTTAATACAATTATTTCAAAGTTATTCTCAGGCCATATTTAACAAAATGAATGTAACTCAATGAAGCGTAAAGACTTCCAGAGTCTGCTTTTTATGGTACCCCATCACTATAAGTTCAAGGTTTCCGAATGGTGACAAAGCCCTCCTTTGACATTTTGGTCTCGCGCTGGTTGGTGGTGTCTCTGTTGCGATAAGATCGATTTTTGGTGCTCCAAGGATCTGTGTTGTTTATCATGAGTAAAGTAAAGAAGGCTAAGTTAGCAAACTCTAGAATGGAGATTTTGTGCGGATATCTCACCAAGGATGGGGCTGAGTGTAGTTTTTCATGCCTAAATTATCATCGTCCTCGGCTGCTGAAACACACAAAGAAACATCATCCTGCGGAGTCGGATGTTCTCCTACGTGGTTCTGCTGCCTGGGTAAGTGTTCAGTTATTTGTATTGCGCTAGGGACTAGGGAGCGCTCCCCGGCCGCTCCATAGTATTATTCGTATTTTTCCGGAAGTAGGCAGCGTGACTGTGAAAAACTGTGCTGACGTGGAGACGGGAACGTTTGGGACACATTTAGCGCCTACCTCGAAAACTGTGAGTACGGAATTAGCCTAAAATCGCTCAACAACTTTGATTTTTCTGACAGACCTCGTCGCGCCAGTGACTGTCCTTGTAGTGCCTGTGATGCCATTTATGAAGAGAGGCCACTCTCAAGTCATCGACAAAACTCCAAATTCAACGAATTTTACGTAACCGTCGTCTGATTCCCGACTTTCTGGACCGTTTTCAAGAAATAAGCAAAATACTCAAAACTATTTCTTCAGCGCATGAGCGCTGCGATGGGCGCATGCACACCGACATCAATCTGCTGACACCCAGTCGTCTCCCCCGTCCCCAATGTCGGCCCGCGCCGCTGCTCGGCACCGGCCCGAATCACCCTCCGTCGAGCCAGGCGCGTAGCCAGGATTTTTATCGGGGGTGGGGCACGTCGGTGGTAGAATCAAATTTAGCTCCTCAACCATATGTTGTTGACCGGAGGGGGGGGAGGGAGCCGGGTCGTCAGAGAATCTAATTTTATTTAGTGTAAATTTGTTTTGCTCAGAGGGGGAGGGGCATGGCTCCCGTGCCCCCCCCCCCCCCCCCCCCCCCCCAGCTACGTCCCTGCGTCGAGCCGGGTCCGTCGGTCGCCGCCGCAACCGACGACCTTGACGGCGGCGACGCAGGGGAAAGCCTTTGCCGAGACGGATGGGTGGAAGGAAGGTGAAATGGAGGAGAACATATATTTAGATAGTGGAAGGCAATCAATATAGGCGCAGAATTCGACGTTTAATACAATTTGCTTTCCTTGCCGCAGAGCAGGACATAATTCCAGGAAACTGCGTTTTTTTAGTACAATAGGTCCTCGAATCGCCAAACAGGAACCAAACATGTTCTGCTGCATCTTCTCTACCTGTTGCCATTTTTATGCTAATTTTTCTGAAGGTGAAATGAAGTAGCCCAAATTCGAGGAGAAAATTAATGTACGGATGGGTTGATTTCCTTCAGGAAACTTTGCCACCTGAAACTAAAAATCCTGGCGATTCCCATGATCCAATTACTCAGTTCCACTATTCACGAAACCTTCACCTATACATTTGCCTTTTTCGTTTCCTCAGATGCTGGCGAGACACCAGTCATCACGCATGGAGGAGCATCCAAGTACTGGAGATGCTCCTGTGCCTGCCGAGTCGGCGCAGCAGCCTTTCCCAACTGGGCGTAACAAAGTAGCCCCTGAACATTTGCCTGCAGACGTGCACCCGACATGTGATGATGTTGATATGACCGACAGTGGACCGGCGATTAGCACTGAGACGGTTCGCAGCGATAACGGGGATAGAGGATCTGAAATTACTTCTGACAATGGTCTTAACCTATCCCAGCATGAGCCTTCCATGGATTTGCGTGAAGATGTTTGTGCGATGAAAAACAAGCTGGATGAGGTACTTCATGAGCTGCAAAGCGTCAAAAGGGGTTTGTCTGATGTTGTTAGACTGACCCAAGAACGTTCCACGTCAAAACATGACAAGGAAAATGTTGCGGATTTTGAAGATCAGTTAAAAACAGCGATGTTCATGTCCGGCAGAAGCCTTGCTCATTTGGACGTTGCGACTGATAACGATCTCGGACGGGCGCCGGGAAGCAATGCGCTGCATTGCAAGACATGTGTGCCGAAGTTTTTCAGCAGCGTGCATGTTCGCGAGGGCTCTAAGGTTTTCGGAGTTTTTAGGTATGACTTTAGCCTCGGCTCGTCGTTTTCTAAGTCTGAAAAAATCCCCATGATGTTCCGAAACCTCAAAACGGCTGTGCGATGTCACTTTCGGTCCAAGAAACACCTGGAAAAAACTGCCAGCGCGCTGGCCAATGCCTTGATGCTGAAGGGCAGGTTCACCAGAAACGTCCATGTATCAAAGCGAGTGCTAAGGACGGGCTACTATGTCCTTAAAAAATATCTGAGTCACGCCACATACAAAGACCTTATCGTTCTTCAAAACAGGAACGCTCCCATGAGCATGGGGGACTTGAACCATTCCACGGGGTACATGATTAAACTGAGGGACCAGGTGTACACTGCACCATCATGGAGAAACTGACGAAGTATGTCAGCTCTTTCCCATGTGTGTCACTAATGGCTGACAAGGTGACGCTGAACAAGCGATCTGTGGACGTCACTGCCATCATGTTCCCAGTGGTGGAAGCCCAGACGGATCAGATAATGCAGTCGTTTGTGATTGCAGCGCCGGTGGTGCGTGATGGTACCGGAGATGCGCTGGCAAAGGAGATTGTAGAATCCCTGGCAGGAGTGGGCGTCACTAAGCCATCTCAATTGTCCAGTATGTGCATGGACGGACAGTATTTTGCTGTCGGTGTCCCTGCGAAAGTGTTCCAGCTTCTACACGAGAAGAGTGGTGATCCCCTTGAGTCTCAACCATGCGTGCCAGCCCTATGGGATGCTGCTCACCTCTTAAATCTTGCCGAAAAAGACGTCAGGGTCAAAGCTGGGAAACAAGTGGGTGCAGGACACCATAGACAAGATGACTGCCATTTCCAAGCGGCATCACTACGGAAAGGGCTTTGAAGAGCTGATGGAACAGCAGCAAGGACTCCTCCATCCCAAGCTCTGGTCGGCAACAAGGTTTTCAGCCTACGCCTCTAACACCTTCCAGACTTTCCTCCACAACGCAACAGCCATGGAAAAGTTGCTGGAGAAGAATGCGGCCTCAAAGAATGCAGACAGCTGCATTGCAGACGACCTGGAGCTTCTTCAAGGTAGGATGTGAAGTATGCTGCAACTGATATATTGAAAAGAAACACAAAGAGGCAAAATTCACCCACATGTATATCCGTTTCCACATGGCTGTTGCAAATTGTACTCATAATTTGATGTTGTTATTGCTACATAAGTTGGCGAGTAGCATGTAAGGTATGGCCATCTATAATAGTTAATACAAAAATAGTCGTTTTCTCGTGGGTGCAAATAATTAAGGATTTCTCGATGCATAGAAGTCCAACAAGCAAGAAAGTGATTTTCTCATCATCAAATATTCAAAAATGCAATACAATTATGTAGTATTTCTTAAATATTTTTTCCTTAATACGGTCTTGGTGCTAAATTGCAATTTGTTGGTTAAGATGATTGAGAGCGTCTTTTGGTGCAGGGGCGCAGTTCATGAACCGAGTGGCGGCGCTAGCCGACATCTATGAAAAGTTGGGACGCTGCAGCAAGGAACTGCAAAGCACACAGGCGTTCCCGTGGGATCGAAAAGATGCGTTCGCTCGCCTGATGCGATCTCTGCGCGACATGGCCTGCGCAATCGACCTGGACGAGGATTTGGCGTTTGAGCAGCCTGCTAATGTCTTGTGGCCATCTCTGAGCACCAGAGACAACTATGCAGACGAGGTAAGACATGGAAATGTTCTGCCGGTGAACATGCTGATATATGTGATGAAACGCTGCCAGGGGTGTAGGATCCTATTTAGTTGAGGGAGCTTCAGCCCCCCCCCCCCCAACTTGTCTTCAGCCCCTCCCCCCCACACTTTGACGAGGAAGTGGGTCAAATCCTGGGAGAAATCTGTATTTTTGTGGATTTTGATGGTACTTTAAAAAACGATTTTTCCCAGCTCAGCCCCCCCCCCTCTCCCAGCTTTTTGGAGAAGCTACGCCCCTGAAAGCTGCTATCAAATTTTCGTCGTAAGTGGTTGCTGTCTTATTTACGTATGTTATATTGCTAGTTTTGCTATTCCTACATAGCTAATTCACGCTAAATGTTGAATGTCGATCCACTATATTAACCCTCGCCCGGGTAGGGCAAAATCACTACGTGTTCGGGTAGGGGGTTGGTACGACCCCCCCCCCCCCCCCCTTAGCGTTTCGCCCCTAATTGAGATAGAGCTTCGATTCAAAGACGAGCGTGTTGCTTGTGACGAGAGGAAGCCGCTGATACCCCATGTTAAGGTATTGGGTCATTAGGTGACCTCTGAGGTCATGTCAATTACCCATAAGTCATACAAATTTGAAAAGGCGTATAAACTGAATTTTATCTAGCTAGAATCGTGAATGAGCATATCATAATGCTTAATAGGTGCCAAATTCGTAATCGGCGTCACAAAATGTCCTAAAAACTGCAAAATTTCCAAAAGGTCATGTCAGGTCATCTGAGGTCAGTGACCTCGGTTGACCTGTGGATGCGCATGACCCCAGTGGAACATATAATTATCTAAAATGGATCACAAATTTGAAATCAGCGTCACAAATTGTCCTAAAAACCGTCAGAAGCCCAAAAAGTCATCTGAGGTCATCGGAGGTCAATGACCTCAGTTGACCTCTGAAAAGGTCAATCGAGGTCACAATCTCAGTGGAAACCACAACTGTCACCTGGAAACACCTTTGCCGTGACAAGTTTGTTGCTCTTGAACAACAAACACTCGGAAACTGCACAAGTGACAAGCATCGATATGTGGGACGCCAGTTGCGCCTGACATGACCTTGAGAAACAGGTCATAGGTCACGGGTCATGTGAGTTAGAAATTCTTTTTTTCAGATTATGTGTCAAATTTGTCAACAGTAGGGTACTGAAACTTTCATTGCAATCGGTCAGAAACTACGCGAGTTATTCCAGAAACACCGAGGGAGGGTTTGACATCCCCCACCCAGGCGAGGGTTAATATTGTATATTATATTAATGTATTAATTGAAACTGTATTAATTGATTGGAAGTGTCTTTTGTTTACCAATCTGGTCTTAGAAGTAAAGTCACGGCATTAATGTTATTTGTTAGGTTGCCAACATCCAGCACTTCCTCGGTGCGTTGGAGGACTGCATCGAGCAGCGCATGGACGGCAAGCACGCGAGCCGCGACAGCGTCGGGTCGTGGAACGAGACTCTCAACGAGCACATGCACGACCTGAGGAAGCTGGGGTCTCTCACAATGCTGCAGGCGGTTGAGCACTCTGATTGCCTGATCTACGCTGCACGAGGTAGGCAAGTCCCAAATTACCGGGGCCATTCAATTCGAAGAAGTATATATCACTGCAAAAGCAGCTAAAGAAACAAAAGACAAACATATAAAAATGCGTTCCTTTTTGCTAGTCTTTGGCTACTTCTCATTTCTTGGCGCATTTATTCTTATTTTTAAGCGATCTTAATTTATTAGTGTTTATCCTGATAGCGTTATGACGTGAATACCAACACATCAGAGTGTCATGTAAAATGTTGAATCGTTTTGGGTTTCCTAGAAGTAATATTGTCAGTGCTTGTCCAAGGACCATTCAAACTGGTCTTCGTCTTAAAAAAATAATTTTTTTTGGATACAAAACTTATTTTCTGACATAAGCTTTTGCACTGCCAATATTTAGAGGTCAGTTTAGGAAATATATCAAACACTTTCACCTGTTTCAAAGACACCCGCTTTTCAGTGGGATTATCAATTATTTTTTTGGAGAGTTATGGAATCCGGATGCAGAACACACCATTTAGGAAGTTGCATTTTATACTTACTCAACTGCTATCATTCTAGTGTCTAAGTACAAGTCAAAGCACATTTTGTAATAGTGGTTCTGTTCCCACAGCGGTACAAACGCTTAAGGAGCAAAAGATCCTGCCAAAGGAGCTTGGTGTCGGCCTCCCACAAATCAGAGCGGCTCACAGATTCATGCGAGAGCTACCGAACGAGCTGACAGACCCCGAGCTCTACGTGAGGCTGCAAAAACAGGCCCAGAGTGAGGCGATCCTGCAGCCATACAGTGACATGGTGGCACGGATTTGGATGCTGGCAGCTCCCGAGAGTGTTGTGGAGAGCATGTGCAGTGTGGTGAAGGACATCTTCGGCGAGGAACCGCCAACTGTCGCACGCAAGTGCAGCGAAAGAGCTTTGTGTGCGCTGGAATGGACCGGAGCCTGTCTGCGCTGACAAGCTATTAGAGCACGTGCGGCAGCGGTGTCAGAAGGACAATTTTTTGACCGTAGGTCACAGGGACATCGGAAAAGTTATGAAAAGGCATCTTGGTAGAAGGTGTCACCGCACCCCTGTATATATGTGATATGAATCTGTGATATGAAGTGTATAGTGATGTACGGATGCAGTGCCAATAGTAGGTACCCAATGGGAATTAGTATAATGTCATTCGATGAACGGTTGTGGTGTGCACTTTATTTGGTGTGCCAGTGTTTAGAACTTGAATTCTGCTCCCGTGTGCTATTTATTTTGTCTTGTTGAGTACTTGTCTTGTTTAAGATTCGTCTTGCATTATTTATTTGTGCAAATCAGCTTTTTGTTTGCACGTATATATTGGACACGTCACCTGGATGGATGTTGGAAGGAAAAATATAGTCGTCTGTTCTATTGCAAATGGTGAACCTGTTTTTACATTAAATCAACAAGTGTTTTATCCCATGAGGGTACGATACCTTGGTGTCGAGGTCGGTAGATTGGTACTTAGGTATAGCGATACGCCTGGTCTAGCCGCAAAAGAAGAACCGGTTAAATAACGTTGCCACTCCTGTTGAACTGCTTGCCAGTTTTGTGTAGCGAATTTTCGCATTAGCAGATATAAACATTTGCAATCGACAAATGGAAATGTGTAGAAATGTAGCTTCGATGAGAATGAGAATGTTCGATAAAAGGTGTAGCAAAATTGGGCTCCGTCAAATTCGGTTGGTAGCAAATGTTAACTTTTTTTACCCCTGAGGGGGTGGTGAGCATTAATATCTCCGCATATTAAAACTGGAGTGTTTGTGTTCTGTATAATGGTTTCTAATAAGGTGATGTATTCTCTGCAATGCTTATTGGGTGGGAAGTAAAAGTTGAATATGGTGATTGGAGTTGAAGTAGTAGTAATTTCTGTGATGAGGATGTCATGTTGTGTGTTGTATGGTATGTGTCTGTGTGGTATGTCGTTTTTGATGTATATGCACACGCCTCCGCGTCTGTTGCGTGTTTGGTGGGAGGAGTCTTTTCGGTATAAGCTGTATGAATTTATGTTGAAATTATAGGGATCTGATGGTTTTAAATGGCTTTCTTGGATGCAAATGATGGATGAGTTGGCTTCGTTCAGTGCGGTTCTTAACTCGTGCCAGTGCTGTGGAATTCCCCTTGTATTCCATTGGAGGATTGTGGTGTGAGTTTCAGTGTTATGAGTAGTGTTTCGTGTTTGTGTGAGTTGTGTTATTACTTTGGATGTGTGCGGAGAGTGTATGGTGTATTATGGTGTGTGTTGTTTTGTGTTTGGCCCTTTGTGCGTGTATGGCGTCTCCCCTTACTGTTAGGGGGACGGTGTGCTTGTCTTGGTGGGGGAGGAGTGGGCTGGGCGGTGCCAGCGGAAGAGCTGCCGCCGTCGCTCTTGTAGTTCGCTTCTCTCGTGGGAGAGAGTGAAGCGAGGCTCGTCTCTCCAGTGACAGACTGGGAGGAGACTGAGCCAGGGCTCGCGTCTCCCGTGAGAGGCGGTGGGGCGGCAGGGGTCTCTCTTTGGGGCTGCTGGGAATCCGTTCCCTGCGGGGCCTTGGCCTTAGTACGGTGTACCGGTTGGGGAGAGTGGTGGCGGGAGCGCATGCCGTCCAAATTGTAGGGGGCAGCACCCTGCTCCTGCTGTCCGCTGATTGGCGGAGAGCGGTGGCGCGGCCGCACAACGGTGACCACCTGGGGGGGGGGGGGGGGTTCGGTGACGCCCCGTTCACCTGGGGGGGGGGGGACGCGCCGAGCCCGTGCTCGAACTCGTGGTGCCGCCGCGGGACCTGTCGCGGCGGGACCCGTCCTGTGGGGCGGCCGCTGCACGCTGTGCGTGGTGGGAGTCGACCGCCGGTGGTGGTGATTTACAGTGAATCACTATCTGAGATCCCGGGCGCGGTGTGGGGAGGCCCGGGAACCCCTTGGCGCTCCAAGGGTTGGGAGGCGGGTCGATTCTGAGGCGGGGAGTGGTCCGCACCTCCTGTCTGGGGAGGGGACGGTCCTCCACCTCAGAGAGGGCCTGTTCTCTGGCTGCCACCGGCGCCCAGCCCTTCTCATGAATGAGGGCTGCTACCCTGCATTCTAGAGCCCACTTGGGGCAGTCCCGGCTGTAAGCCGGGTGCTGCCCCTCACAGATGGCGCAGGTCGGGCTGTCGGCCTCGCAGCGGGTCGCGCTGTGGCCCTCCGTTGCGCACTTGGCGCAACGCTCCTCGCGCGCGTGGCAGCCCTTTTGGACGTGCCCGTACCGCTGGCACCTCGTGCAGCGCCGCGGCTTGGGCACCACGACCCTGGTCCTGTATCGCAGGAACGCGACATACACGTACTCTGGTACTACCTTGGACGCGAAGGTGAGTATCAGGATGGGCGTGTCCTTCGGCCGGTACAGGTCTACCACCCCTTCGGTGGCGAGACCTTGGAGAAGGTCCTCCTTGGCATGCCCTGCCAGCTCCGGGGCATAGATCGAGCCCTGGGAGCGGTTGAGGTGGAAAGGCTTGGCCATTTCCACCTCGGCTCCAGCTATCACTGTGATAGTCTGGAGCCCTTCCGCCTCCTCTGCGGTGGCAGAGATCAGAAGATCGCCGCCACGCACGAAGCGGGCATTCAGGCGCTGGCCGGTGAAGGCCAACGCGGCGTCCTCCACTGCCCATGGCAGGAAAGCCGTCATAGGCTGCCCGTCCAGGCGACGGCAGCGCAGCAACACCTCGACCGACATCAGGAGAGCGGTCGCGAGTTTCGGAGTGTGAGTGTGTGGTGAGATGAGCTGAAGGCCGTTAAGTGTTGCTGAAACTGTTTGCAAGTGGTGGCTGAAGGCTGTGTGAGTGCGGATGTGAGGTGGGGAGTGAGACGAGCTGAAGGCCGTTAAGTGTTGCTGAAGGCTGTGTTTGCAAGTGATGGCTGAAGGCTGTGTGAGAATAACCCGGAGTAGTATAAGAAAGAGATAGATTAGATTAGGAGAGAGAAGGAGAGAGTTGGTGAAAAACGAGATCCAACCGGCTTAGTTGGGCCAACCTGCCACCCCTCCAGGTCGTCCACGGACCGTTCGGGCCAAGCAGGTCGGATGGGCACCGTTAGGTATCCACCGGCGGATTTTAGGAGGAAAGAGCAGGATGAAAAATAGGGAGGCAAGAAGGCACAGACAAGGGACGTTAACTTGCCCGGGGGCAACAAACGGGGAGGTGAGGCTAAGGGGGGGGGGGGGGGGCGCTACACTGTTCTGAGAAGAACAGGGTAGGGTGGCGGGGGGCGGGAGGGAGATGGGAGGGCGAAATACGTTAAAAACGTTTTAAGCAGACACGGTCCTCACTCAGAGAGATCAGACACGCGACGGCGGCTGCCGCTCGGGCAGGGCAGTCGCGGAACCATGCGGGGTGGAAACCCGCACGACACGCAGCGAGTGGCTGCGGTGTCGCCACCGACACATTGAGTTGTGTCGTGCGTCTCGGCGCACTTCCCGCAGATGGAATGGCGGGCGTGGCAATGACGCTGGTGGTGGCCGAACCGCCAGCAGGCTTTACACTGCAGTGGCCCTTGGGTCCACTCCTTGACTGCGACTACTATGTAGCCGCAGTAGAGGCGTTCCTGGAGCTGTAAGCCCCGGAAACGCAGCCGGACCATGGGGTTGGGGCCTGGTCGCTTAGACCGCATCCGGACCACTTCTGTCACCCCCTGAGTCACGAGCTCTTGGAGGAGCACGGACTCAGTCAGATTGCTGACTTCGGGGTACAAGATGAATCCCTGACAGGAATTCATATGGTCGGGGGCCGTCACCTCACAAGCCTTGTCCAGGAAAGACGGGATGGCTAGGAGGGTGGCCGTCTGCTGGCCAGACAGGGTCTGAACCAGCAGAGCGCCGGAACGGATGGAGCGCGCGCTGGCCACCTCTCCGCAGAGGGCGACCAGTTGGCGGCGCACCTCGAACGGGTTGGAGTGCCGCATGTGCACTCCGTCCTTCCTCTGAATGAGGAGGAGAGCAGGCCCGTCGGGTGGGGAGGTGTTGGGGGGGGGGGGGGGAGCCAAGCACCGGGTCGGTCCGGGCGAGGCTCCTGAGGGAAGCCGGGGGTCCAGGGGGACCGTCCGGGGGGGGGGCTCAGGGCCGCGCGCCGGGACGGGAGGGGAGAGACTCCTGAAGGGGGTCGGGCGGGTCGGGGGGACGGAGGGGCGGGGGGGGGGGGGGGTCGCCATGACCGGAGGAGGGAGGGGAAAGTTGAGACAAGAACTAAGTTTTACGTTAATCTGGCACACACGTCGGAGCGTGTTGCCAGCTGCAATTAATCTAAAGAATGAAGCGGATTATCTACCTTTCAAATTGTGGAAATTACGTTACCTACTTAAAAATATATATTGTCTACCTATATAGGGGTCTAACGACCCTGCCACATGCACGTGGACAGGGTCCCGCACCCGGAAGCGGTGGAGGGTTGGAGCAGGCTGGCTAGAAGGCGTCCGTGGTCCGATGTCGAAGAAAGGATGAATGTTTATTATTATTATTACTTTTTTCTTCCCCGGAACGGCCTATAGCCATTTTCCGGGGAGGGGAAATGACCTCTGGCAATTTGCCAGGCAAAAAACTACGTTAATCGGTTTATGTGAACCCGAGCAATCAAGGGAATAGGGTAGCTATTTTACGTTAATTAATTACGTTAACCGGTTTATGTGAACCCGGAAAATGTATTGTTCAAAGTAAATATAATATCTAACATTACGTTAAGTATCTCGTTCAAGGACAAATATAATATCTAGCATTACGTTAAGTATTTCGTGCAAGGTAAAAAATAAGTAAAACACGAGACACACATACATGCATATTTTTATTACATTTATGACAGGCCCAGGTCGATCTGGTCAGTGGTTGTGTGGGTGCTCGGAGTGTGCTCAACATAACTTCTACCGCGGCCGGTCCCGCGGGGGTGCAATTCTCTGCCGTCTAATGGTTTTGAATATACACTCCCGGGAACCGTGTGCAGCGAGTTATGTCGTCGTGCCTTGGAGCACACTCCAGATCGGATCTGGTGTGCCAAAATCGGATCTAGTGTGGTAGTGTAGGTGGAGTGTGCTATGGAGTAATGGAGTGTGCTATAACTGCCGCGACACGGTCCTCAAGCGTGTGCAGCGAGTTATGTTGCAAGATCTGGCCTCTATCTCAGGTATTAAGAGCACACTCAGGATGTGTGTGTGTGATAGTGTTATTGTAGGTCAGTGCGATGCCGTGAGCGAGAGCCTAATCGCACTACCGGCCCTTGCACTGACCAAGGACCAAGCAATGAAGGTGTGGGGGTGTGATAGCAAGTGTTAGGTGATGCCTGTCGACCAGCTCCCTGGGCCTGGGAATATTACACTTGTACAGTGTCAGTGTTGATGGAGCCGTGGGGGTGCCGTCATTGCAACAACGGGAGACTGTTGCCAGTCTCCCTGGCTCCGGCGCCTCGGCGAGACCTGGTTGTGGGGTGTATTTAGCTGGGCGAAAAGTCCTGATTAATAAAAAAAACAGCGTCTAAGGCAAAGGGGAAAAAACCTGCGCGGTGGGCCAAAAATGCGCAGGGCCAAAAACCATTGTTATATTTGTTTAGCTAAACGTGTTTGGTAGAGATAATCTAAGAGGAGACCTATCAATTCAGGATAACTATCACCTAACAGTGTTTGAAGATTTAATGTGATGCGATTTTGTTGTGTGTAATTAATAATGTTCTGTCGTTTATCGTTGTGTACTGGGCAAATAATAAGTAAGTGCTTGATTGTGTAGCGCGGATAACCTGGGCAATGTTGGCAATTTGGTGGCGGGAGGTTCTCCATAATATAATAATGAGTAATTTTTGTATGGCCGAGACGGAGGCGCGCCAATATCACCTCCTTCTCTCTACAATTCTGGTGACTAGATATAAAATGTTGGACTTTTGGCTTGATCGGATAAAGATGAAAATGCGGAGCAGCGTCCCACTCGCGCTGGCGCAATATGATAAGTTGAGAATTAATATAATTTAACACGTCTGATACTGGACTTGGAAGTTGGTTTACTGAAGGTAATTCTAGGCTCAATTTCGCAAGTCTGTCGGCTTCCTCGTTTCCCGGGATACCGGCGTGTCCTGAGATCCAGAGGAATTTAATACTATTGTTTTTACTGTGTAAATACTTGATTAGCTGTCTGATTTTAAATACTATCGGGTTTCTACAGTCACTAATCGAGGAAATGACCGTGAGCGAGGCGGACGAGTCTGTGCAAATGACTACTTCCTTAAGTTTTTATTTTCTGACATATATTAATGCTCATAAAATGGATGACAATTCCGCTGTGTATACGCTATTTATGTCGGGAAGTCTAAAGTTATTGCTAACTGTGTTTGTGTAGAATGCACCACCGGTTCGGCCGTCGCCCCGTGAACCGTCTGTGTATATGTATGTGTATGTGTTGTGTTGTGCTTTGTGTTCGTGGAAGAGTGAGTGTGTTTCTGACGCGGTAACTGTGTTTTTGTTGTGTGTGAAGAGGCGGTGTGTGTCTGGTGTTGTGTCGAGCCAGTGAGATGTGAGTGGTGGCGTTGGCATTGTGGTGATGTGAGCGATGTTGAATAGTGTGAGTGTTTGTCTGATTCTGTGACTGATAAGCGGGTGTCGTTTTTGTAGTAGTGTTTGTCGTCTAGTGGGTGCGGGGTGATTTAAGATGTGGAATGTTGGGCGTGTGGGGTGTGAACTTGCTCTGGCGTAGAATCTAAGTAATGTGTATTTGCGTCGGCGGCAGAGTGTGGGAATGTTTGTGTCGATGTGTAAGTTTGTGGTGTTGGTGGTGCGGCAGGCTCCAGTCACGATGCGCAAGGCAGCGTTTTGGACAGTTTGCAATTTTTTAATTTGTTTGGAACATATGTCATCAAATAAGAATGCGTTATAGTCCAGTACTGGGCGTATCAGGGAAGTATATAGTTGGAGGAGAGTGGCACGATCTGCGCCCCACTCTCGACCAGCCAATGACTTCATAATATTAATTCGTCGCGTACATCTCTGCACTAAATCATTGAAGTGTGGGATGAACGAGAGACGTGTGTCTAGCGTTATTCCCAGATACTTGAATGATTTGACAAAAGGGATAATTTGATTGTTATATTTTAATGGAATGTAGGGTTCCACATATGCGGGTTTCTTTGAAAAAATTAGAGATGCAGATTTACTTGGAGAAATTTCCAGACCCCATTGGTCGCACCATACCTTTATATCAACGAGTACTAGTTGTAACATTTTGCTGGCTTGATCGACACTCGGGTGTGAGAACCACACCGCCAGGTCATCAGCGTACATTGCAAATTTGAGACCTTTGTCGATCTTGTTAATATTACTGAAAATGTCGTTAATCATAATTAAAAATAGGGTCGGGGAGAGGACCGATCCCTGTGGGACACCGTGGTCCTGATTTTGATTTGGCGAATATGTGTTGCCGCACCTTACATTAAAAGTTCTATTTTCTAAAAAGTTTTGGATAAATTTGGCGAGTCGACCTCGTATTCCGGCCTTATGGACCTTTACTAGAAGTGCGGTTTTGTTGACTCTGTCAAACGCAGCTCTCAAATCAAGAAGGAGGGCCACTGTGACCTCTCTCCCTCGAAAGCCGCGCTTGACAGAGTCGATAAGACCGACTAAATTATCCGCAGTGGAGCGACCAGGTCGAAAACCACTTTGGTGTGGGGTAAGTTAATTATTTGATTCAATGTATGTCCTGATGCGTCCATTAACCATGCGTTCGAATAGTTTACATGCACAACTAGTTAGAGAAATAGGGCGATAGCTAGCGGGAGAAGATTTAGGTTTGCGAGGTTTAAGTATAGGAATTCGCGTTCTATTATGCCAAGATTCAGGGAAAGTGCCGTCAAACCACATGGTATTGAAGGCTGTTAGTAAGTTGGTGAGACCAGTCTCTGTCAAGTTTTTAAAGAAGGAATAGTCAATTTGATCTGGCCCTACAGAAGTTTTACCACATTTACCTATAGCGTACGTTAATTCTGAGTTGGTAAAAAGAGAGTTGTATATTTCTACGTTATTAGAGTCAAAGCTAATAGATTGAAATTGATCGTTAAGTTGGTTAGTAAAAGTTGGTGTACATTGTTGTGTTGATGATATGTTAGCGTAGTGTTGTGCAAATTGTGTTGCCACCTCTAGGGGAAGCGTGTAAGATGTGTTGTGTATTTGTAAAAGTGGGATTTTGTATGACGGTGGTCTTTTATTTGAAAACGATCTAATTAATGTCCAAATTTTTGAGAGGGAGGTAAATCGATTAAAGGTAGATGAGAATTCCTGCCAAGATTCTTTTTTTGCTTTGTCAATGATTGTTTTAGCCAAAGAGCGAGTTTTCCGTACTTCGTGTTCGTTTTCTGCAGTTATACAAGCTTGAAATTTCAGAAATGCTCTTTTCCGGAGGGCAACAGCTCTCTGGCATTCTGTGTTCCACCACGGGGCAGTACGCTGCCTCGGGTGGTGTTGTGTGTGTGTGTGTGTGTGTGTGTGTGTGTGTGTGTGTGTGTGTGTGTGTGTGTGTGTGTGTGTGTGTGTGTGTGTGTGTGTGTGTGGAATGTGCTGATGTGCTGATGCGAGAATAGTGTTTAAAAATGTGTTAATGTCGGTCTGGGAGTCTGCGGGGTGACTAGTGTCAATGTGTTTTTGGAAGGAGGACCAGTCGGCTTTGCGAAGGTTCCATCTAGGCAGGGAGTAAAAATTTGTCTGTCCTGAAGGGACTTGAAGTTCTAAGTGAATTGGGTAATGAGCGCTAAAAAGAGGGTCAGATTGTGCATTAAATGTAAAAAGTGTCGCGATGCGTGGTGTGACGAAGGCGAGATCCATGGCGCTGTAAGTCACCTCGCCTCCTGAGTGGTGTACGTGTGTGGGTGATTGGTCGTTAAGGAAGACCAAATTATGCCGGTCCAGCAGGTCCAGCATAATTTGGCCTCGGCGAGAGTTCCGGAGGCAGCCCCACGCCCGACTATGCGCGTTGAAATCGCCCATAATCAGACATGGGGTGTTAATATTTGTAATAAGCTGGGAAAAAGAATCAATGTCTATGTCCTCAGTAGGACGGAAATAAATTGAGATAAGAGTTAGTTCTCCTTCCGGGGGACCCCAGAGGGGGGTCGGGCGGGTCGGAGGGGGGGGGGGGGGGGGGTCCGGGGGTAGCCATCGTTGTGGCTCAGAGGATAAGGATAGGGTCTAACTGAGCGATTTTAATATTAACGCCGACTGCGTCTAAGGTTGTTTGAAGGTCGATTTGATGATGCAAAAGTTGGTTTGAAATAAGCAAAGCCGAGCCGCCTCGGCGCGGTGATGCGTTTACGTTATTTGTATAAAGGCTATAACCGGGGATTTAAAAAGTATAATTATTAAAGTCGGCGTCAATAAAATGGGTTTCCTGAACAGCGGCTACTAACGGATTATTATGTAAGACATAATGTTTGAATTGCCCCCAATGGGATATTAAAGATCTAACATTCCATTGGAGGACGAATTCTGACTGTTTATTATTCATCTAGATTTACTGTCCAAGCCTCGCCTGGCGGTCGCTCTTGTGCGCCTGCGGGAGCGGGGGCGGCTCGACCTGCGTTGAGGTTCGGCCGGGCGGGAGGGCGAGGAGGACTGGGAGCGCGAGGAACAGGAGTGGGAGTCACTCTCAGAGAGTCGGGGAGGGGGGAGGGGGGAGCGGGCGGGCCGGGAGCTGGAGCGGGAGGGCGAGGACTGGGCAGGGTTGCGGGCGACTTTCCGGGAGACGGCTCTCATGAGAGAGTAGTCCGAGGAGGGGTCCTCCGAGGATCGGCGCTCCGCTGGTGCTGCGGAGGCCGGGGAGGCGGGGCCTGAGTCGGTGTTCGGCTCGGCTGGTTCGGCTGGGGAGCGTGGTGCCGGAGGATCAGCGGCAGCGGCGCGTTCGAGGTCTGACAGAGGTGCCTCGGGGAACTGGGATGGTGGTCGGGGGGTCTGTCGGTTGGGGGGTCTGGCGGGAGGCCGGTGGGGTGGGGGAGGTTCCGGGAGGGGGAGGGGCGGCCAAGCGCCGGGGGCGAGACCTGGGCTGCGAGAGGAGGGCGGGGCGTCCGGTGGGCGCCGACTGTCGCGCTTCTCCTCGCGCTTCACGCGCTCCGCCTCGCGAGCGAGGCCCCAGGCCCTACACCGGCGGTCCCAGGCCGGGTGGGCCTGGTCGCACGTGGCGCAGCGTGCTGCGCGCGTGCACCCTTCGATGCCGTGCTCGCCAGCGCACCGACCACAGGTGGCGGTGCGCACCCGGCACGACAACTTGAGGTGGCCGTAGTGCCAGCACTGCTGACACTGCCGGGGGGGGGGGGCGGGATCCACTCCCTGACAGGGGCAGCCACGTACCCACAGTGGATGTGGGTAGGCAGCTCCTTGCCCTTGAAACGGAGCCGAATCAGCGGGTTGGGCTGATCGGGTCGCCGCTTCGTTGGCGATAGGCGGATCACCTTGCACACCCCTTGGTGTGCGAGTTCTCGGAGGAGGTTGTCCTCCGAGAGGTTGGCCACGTCTGGGCACCATGCCAGACCCTCCACGGAGTTGAGGTGCGCCGGGGCTTCCACGGTGACCTTAGCTCCGATGAAGTTTGTCCGTCCCATGACACTGACGTTCTGTTGGGACGTCAGCGTCTCGATCAGGAGTGCTCCTGACCGAATGGGTTTCGCGCTGGCTACGTCGCCACAGATGGCGACCAGCCAGCGCCGGACCGTGAACGGGTTGACATTCATAAATGGAATGCCATCCGCTCGCCACATAAGGAGGCAAGCGGGCCTGTCCGGGGGGGGGGGGGTAAGGTCGGGGGGAGCCGTGCTCCGGGTCGGTCCCTGGGAGGCCCCTGAGGGGAGCGGGGAGTGGAACCGACCTGGGGCGTGCGCGGTCGCGCACCGGGGGACCCCAGAGGGGGGTCGGGCGGGTCGGGGGGGGGGGGGGGGGGGGCGGGGTTCCGGGGGTAGCCATCGTCGTGGCTCAGGAGGGGATAGGATAGGGGCTAACTGTTTACGTTAATTGCCACACACGACAGAGCGTGTTGGCAACTGCAAGTTAACTTCAAAGACTGGAGGGGACCTAAACCGTGGAGGAGGCCTATTGCCAATACAAAATTTGTGTCTAATGAGTCTACCTACTTAAAAATATATAAAGACTACCTATCTAAGGGTCTAACAACCCTGCCACAAGCACGTGGACAGGGTTCCGCACCCGGAAGCGGTGGAGGGCTGGAGCAGGCTGGCTTGTAGACGTCCCAGGTCCGATGTCGAAGAAAGGATGTGGTTTATTATTATTTTTCTTCTTCTTCTTCTTTCCCGGAACGGCCTATAGCCATTTTCCGGGGAGGGGCAATGACCTCTGGCAATTTGCCAGGCAAAAAACTACGTTAACCGGTTTATGTGACCCGGAGCAAACTAGAGACTAGGGCAGCTATTTTACGTTACTAATTACGTTAACCGGTTTATTTGTACCCGGAAAAATTATTTGTTCAAAGTAAATATAATATCTAACATTACGTTAAGTATTTCGTTCAAGGTCAAATATAATATCTAGCATTACGTTAAGTATTTCGTTCAAGGTCAAAAATAAGTAAAACGCGAGACACACATACATACATATTTTTATTACATACACTTGAACAGTGTCAGTGTTGGTGGAGCCGTGGGGGTGCCGTCATTGCAACAACGGGAGACTGTTGCCAGTCTCCCTTGCTCCGGCGCCTCGGCGAGACCTGGTTGTGGGGTGTATTTAGCAGGGCGAAAAGTCCTGAATAATAAAAAACCCAGCGTCTAAGGCAAAGGGAAAAAACTGCGCGGTGGGCCAAAAATGCGCAAGGCCAAAAATCCCTGTTATATTTGTTTAGCTAAACGTGTTTGGTAGAGATAATCTAAGAGGGGACCTATCAATTCAGGACAACTATCACCTAACAGTGTAAAACAGTTTGACGAGGTGGATACTGCACCGCAGCGCAGCGGACACCGCACCGCAGCGCAGTGGAGTGAGCACCGCACCGCAGCGCAGCGGCCACCGCACCGCAGCGCAGCATCGGCATCTGTGATCAGGGGCGGGTGTTCATCAATCCGCCGCCAACGCAAAACCGCTCATCAACCATCGGCGTCCCATCGCAGAAATCCCCCGCCAAATCAGCCACGCAACGAACAGCCACGCACAGAACCCTTCGCCGCGCGGCCGATCCAGCAGGGGGCCCCCGCAACAAGACACCGGCAGCCAACACGCAACCCCACGTCGGCAGCAACATGATTTAACATACTGCACCGCAGCGCAGCGGACACCACACCGCAGCGCAGTGGAGTGAGCACCGCACCGCAGCGCAGCGGCCACCGCACCGCAGAGCAGCATCGGCATCTGTTATCAGGGGCGGGTGTTCAACTACTCGGCTTTGGCAAGAGCGGAGTAGAGGGGAGAGGAGGGTTGGGAGGAGCATTACGTTAAGAAATGAACAACGAATTCCAATGGAACCTTTCGTTGCGCGACTGATTTGGCAGGGAATAATGCTGCCGCCAACGCAAAACCGCACATCTACCATCGGCGTCCCATCGCAGAAATCCCCCGCCAAATCAGCCACGCAACGAATAGAACCCTTCGCCGCGCGGCCGATCCAGCAGGGGCCCCCGCAACAAGACCCCGGCAGCCAACACGCAACCCCGCGTCGGCAGCAACATGTTTTAACATACTGCACCGCGGCGCAGCGGACACCGCACCACAGCGCAGTGGAGTGGGCACCGCAGCGCAGCGCAGCGGCCACCGCGCCGCAGCGCAGCGTCGGGATCTGGTAACAAAATGCGAATACTGCACCGCAGCGCATTGGCGGGGTGGATACTGCATCGCAGCACAGTGGAGACTGCACCGCAGCGCAGCGGCCACCGCGCCGCAGCGCAGCATCGGCATCTGTGATCAGGGGCGGGTGTACAATTAGAAAGCTCTGGCAAGAGCGGAGTAAAGGGGGAGGAGGGTTGGGAGGAGCGTTACGTTAAGAAGTGAACAACGAATTCCAATGGAACCTTTCGTTACGCGACTGGTTTGGCAGGGAATCATGCCGCCGCCAACGCAAAACCGCACATCTACCATCGGCGTCCCATCGCAGAAATCCCCCGCCAAATCAGCCACGCAACGAATAGAACCCTTCGCCGCGCGGCCGATCCAGCAGGGGGCCCCCGCAACAAGACACCGGCAGCCAACACGCAACTCCCACGTCAGCAGCAACATGATTTAGCAGTTAGTCAGAAAGTTATTTCTGACTGGTTTGGCAGGGAATCATGCCGCCGCCAACGCAAAACCGCACATCAACCATCAGCGTCCCATCGCAGAAATCCCCCGCCAAATCAGCCACGCAACGAATAGAACCCTTCGCCGCGCGGCCGATCCAGCAGGGGTCCCCCGCAACAAGACACCGGCAGTCAACACGCAACTCCCACGTCAGCAGCAGCACGATTTAACAGTTAGTCAGAAATAACTTAATGAAGTATTTTATTGGAGGTGATTTATTTTTTCTTGTTGAACCGTCTCAAATTGCGGCAGTAGCGGTTACGTTCAGAGGAGCTGGGGCGGGAGGGGCTCTCCTGTCTTATAGGGCGAGGGAGCTGGGAAGGAGGGTGGGGGGAGGGGAGGGATGGCGGGGAGAGGGTCGGACTCTCTTCAGGGAGACGGGGAGGGGGAGGGGGATCGGGCGGGCGGGGAACTGGGGCGGGCGGGCGGGGAGCTGGGGTGGGAGGGCGGGGACTGGGCGGGGTTGCGGGCGACTTTCCGGGAGACGGCTCTCATGAGAGAGTCGTCCGAGGAGGGGAGGTCCTCCGAGAATCGGCTCTCCGCTGGTGCTGAGGAGGCCGGGGAGGCGGGGCCTGAGTCGGTGTTCGACTCGGCTGGTTGGGCTGGGGGAGCGCGGTGCCGGTGGATCAGCGGCAACGGCGCCTTCGAGGTCCGACAGAGATGCCTCGGGGAGCTGGGGTGGTGGTCGGGGGGTCTGTCGGTTGGGGGGTCTGGCGGGAGGCCGGTGGGGTGGGGGGAGGTTCCGGGAGGTGGGAGGGGCGGCCAAGCGCCGGGGGCGAGACCTGGGCTGAGAGAGGTGGAGGGCGGGGCGTCCGGTGGGCGCCGACTGTCGCCGCGCTTCAAGCGCTCCGCCTCGCGAGCGAGGCCCCAGGCCAAACACCGGCGGTCCCAGGCCGGGTGGGCCTGGTCGCACGTGGCGCAGCGTGCTGCGTGCGTGCACCCTTCGGTGCCGTGCTCGCCAGCGCACCGACCACAGGTGGCGGTGCGCACCCGGCAGGTCCACTTGAGGTGGCCGTAGTGCCAGCACTGCTGACACTGCCGGGGGGGGGGGGGGGCGGGATCCACTCCCTGACGGGGGCAGCCACGTACCCACAGTGGATGTGGGTCGGCAGCTCCTTGCCTCGGAAGCAGAGCCGAATCAGCGGGTTGGGCTGAACGGGTCGCCGCTTCGATGGCGACAGGCGAGTCACCTCGCACACCCCTTGGTGTGCGAGTTCCCGGAGGAGGTCGTCCTCCGAGAGCTCGGCCACGTCTGGACACCATGCCAGACCCTCCACGGAGTTGAGGTGCGCCGGGGCCTCCACGGCGACCTTCACTCCGATGAAGGTGGTCCGTCCCATGACACTGACGTTCTGTTGGGACGTTAGTGTCTTGATCAGGAGTGCTCCTGACCGAATGGGTTTTGCGCTGGCTACGTCGCCACAGATGGCGACCAGCCAGCGCCGGACCAGGAACGGGTTGACATTCCTAAATGGAATGCCATCCGCTCGCCACATAAGGAGGCAAGCGGGCCCGTCCGGGGGGTGGGGTCGGGGGGAGCCGTGCTCCGGGTCGGACCCTGGGAGGCCCCTGAGGGGAGCGGGGAGTGGATCCGACCGGGGAGGTGCGACGTCGCGCACCGGGGGGGACCCCAGAGGGGGGTCGGGCGGGTCGGGGGGACGGAGGGGCGGGGGGGTCGCCATGACCGGAGGAGGGAGGGGAAAGTTAAAACAGGAACCTAAGTTTTACGTTAATTTGCCACACACGACAGAACGTGTTGGCAACTGCAACTGCAAGTTAACTCAAAGACTGGAGGAGAACTAGACCGTGGAGGAGGCCTATTGCCTATCTAATGATTCTGCCTACTTAAAAATATCTAAGAGGCTACCTATCTAAGGGTCTAACGACCCTGCCACATGCACGTGGACAGGGTCCCGCACCCGGAAGCGGTGGAGGGCTGGAGAAGGCTGTCTGGAAGGCGTCCGTGGTCCGATGTCGATGAAAGAATGTCGATTTTTTTTTTACCCGGTCTGGCCTATAGCCATTTCCCGGGTTTGGGGAAATTACTTCTGGCAATTTGCCAGGCAAAGAGTTACGTTAGTCGGTTTATGGGAACCCGAGCAAGCAAGGGAATAGGGTAGCTACTTTACGTTAAGTGAATTGTTCACAGTAAATCTAAAGTCTATCTTACGTTAAGTATTTCGTTCAAAGTCAAAGTTAAAATAAAACACGAGGCACATACGTACACAATATATTTCATACACACACAGAGCAGGTGACAGGCCCAGGTCGGTCTGGTCAGTGGTTGTGTGGGTGCTCGGAGTGTGCTCAACACAACTCGCCGCGGCCGGTCCCGCGGGGGTGCAATTCTCTGCCATCTAAAAGAATATACACTCCCGGGAACCGTGTGTAGCGAGTTATATCGTGGTGCCTGGAGCACACTCCAGATCAGATCTGGTGTGACAAATCGGATCTAGGGTGTAGGTGCTCCGAGTGTGCTACAACTGCCGCGACACGGTCCTCAAGCGTGTGCAGAGTCATGTTGTAAGTATCTCAGGTATTGAGCACACTCGAGTGTGTGTGTGTGATAGCGTATTGTAGGTCAGTGCGATGCCGTGAGCGAGAGCCTAATCGCACTACCGGCCCCTGCACTGACCAAGGACCAAGCAATGAAGGTGTGGGGTGTCATAGCAAGTGTTAGGTGATGCCTGTCGACCACCTGCCTGGGCCTGGGAATAATACTTGTACAGTGTCAGAGTTGATGGAGCTGTGAGGGTGCCGTCATTGCAACAACGGGAGACTGTTGCCAGTCTCCCTGGCTCCGGCGCCTCGGCGAGACCTGGTTGTGGGGTGTGTTTAGCTGGGCGAAAAGTCCTGAATAATAAAAAAACCCAGCGTCTATGGCAAAGGGGAAAAAACCTGCGCGGTGGGCCAAAAATGCGCAGGGTCAAAAACCCCTGTTATATTTGATTAGCTAAACGTGTTTGGTAGAGATAATCTAAGAGGGGACCTATCAATACAGAGGGGACCTATCAATAACTATCACCTAACAGTGTAAAAAAGTTTTACGGGGTGGATACTGCACCGCAGCGCAGTGGACACCGCACTGCAGCGCAGTGGAATGGGCACCGCACCGCAGCGCAGCGGCCACCGCACCGCAGCGCAGCGGCCACCGCACCGCAGCGCGGCATCGGCATCTGTGATCAGGGGCGGGTGTTCATCAAACCGCCGCCAACGCAAAACCGCTCATCAGCCATCGGCGTCCCATCGCAGAAATCCTCCGCCAAATCAGCCACGTCACGAATGGTGCGTACGGCCCTCGCCGCGCGGCCGAGATCCAGCAGGGGGCCCCCGCAACAAGACACCGGCAGCCAACACGCAACCCCACGTCGGCAGCAACATGATTTAACATACTGCACCGCAGCGCAGCGGACACCGCATCGCAGCGCAGTGGAGTGAGCACCGCACCGCAACGCAGCGGCCACCGCACCGCGGAGCAGCATCAGCGTCCGTGATCAGGGGCGGGTGTTCAATTACTCGGCTTTGGCAAGAGCGGAGTAGAGGGGAGAGGAGGGTTGGGAGGAGCATTACGTTAAGAAATGAACAACGAATTCCAATGGAACCTTTCGTTGCGCGACTGATTTGGCAGGGAATCATGCCGCCGCCAACGCAAAACCGCACATCAACCATCGGCGCCCCATCGCAGAAATCCCCCGCCAAATCAGCCACGCAACGAAGAACCCTTCGCCGCGCGGCCGAGATCCAGCAGGGGGCCCCCGCAACAAGACACCGGCAGCCAACACGCAACCCCACGTCGGCAGCAACGTGATTTAACATAATTTAACATGCTGCACCGCAGCGCAGCGGACACTGCACCGCAGCGCAGCAGCCACCGCACCGCGGCGCAGCATCGGCGTGTGATCTGGTTTGGCAGGGAATCATGCCGCCGCCAACGCAAAATCGCGCATCAGCCATCGGCGTCCCATCGCAGAAATCCCCCGCCAAATCAGCCACGCAACGAAGAACCCTTCGCCGCGCGGCCGAGATCCAGCAGGGGGCCCCCGCAACAAGACACCGGCAGCCAACACGCAACTCCCGCGTCAGCAGCAACTTGATTTAACAGTTAGTCAGGAAGTTATTTCTGACTGGTTTGGCAGGGAATCATGCCGCCGCCAACGCAAAACCGCACATCAACCATCGGCGTCCCATCGCAGAAATCCCCCGCCAAATCAGCCACGCAACGAAGAACCCTTCGCCGCGCGGCCGAGATCCAGCAGGGGGCCCCCGCAACAAGACACCGGCAGCCAACACGCAACTCCCACGTCAGCAGCAGCACGATTTAACAGTTAGTCAGAAATAACTTAATGAAGTATTTTGTTGGAGGTGATTTATTGTTTCTTGTTGAACCGTCTCAAATTGCGGCGGTAGAGGTTACGTTCAGAGGGGCTGGGGGGGAGGGGCTATCCTGTATTATAGGGCGAGGGAGCTGGGAAGGAGGGTGGGGGGAGGGGAGGGATGGCGGGGAGAGGGTGAGGGACCGACTGTCTTCAGAGAGAGGAGGAGGGTGGGAGTTTGGGAGTTGGCGGGTGACGGCTCTGATTAGAGAGGCGTCAGAGTCCTCAGCGTCAGCGTCAGCGTCAGCGTCAGCGTCAGAGGACTCGACCGGGGACTCCGCCAGAGATTCGGCGGGGGTGGGAGTGGGTGCCGCTGGGGCACTGCCAGAGTCCAGAAGGGACTCGGCTGAGATGGGGTGGGGCTCGGCCTGCTCTGCCGTCGGTGGGGGTGCACACTGCCGCCGCTGTGTCGTGGCAGGCGGTGGCACCGGTGGGGTGGACCCACTTAAGGTCCGACGGGGGGCGCGGGTGGGGTTCGGTGGGATGGGGGCAGCAGGGGCCAGACGCTGGGGGCCAGCGCTGGGATGGGAGGTGGGGTGGGGGGGGGGGGGGCCGCCTTGCGGGCCCGGGTCTGCTCGGCGGCTGTCGCTCGGGCAGGGCAGTCACGGGACCATGCGGGGTGGGCGCCCACGCTCGACATGCAGCGAGGGGCTGCGGTATCGCCACCGACACATTGGGCTGTGTCGTGCGTCTCGGCGCACTTCCCGCAGATGGACTGGCGGGCGTGGCACTGACGCTGGTGGTGGCCAAACCGCCAGCAGGCTCTACACTGCAGTGGCCCTTGGGTCCACTCCTTGACTGTGACTACTATGTAGCCACAGTAGATGCGTTCCGGGAGCTGTAAGCCCCGGAAACGCAGCCGGACCATGGGGTTGGGGCCTGGTCGCTTAGACCGCATCCGGACCACTTCTGTCACCCCCTGAGTCACGAGCTCTTGGAGGAGCACGGTCTCAGTCAGATTGCTGACTTCGGGGCACAGGATGAATCCCTGGCAGGAATTCATGTGGTCGGGGGCCGTCACCTCACAAGCCTTGTCCATGAAAGACGGGATGGCTAGGAGGGTGGCAGTCTGCTGGCCAGACAGGGTCTGAACCAGCAGAGCGCCGGAACGGATGGATCGCGCGCTGGCCCCCTCTCCGCAGAGGGCGACCAGTTGGCGGCGCACCGCGAACGGGTTGAAGTGCCTCGTGTGCACTTCGTCCTTCCTCTGAATGAGGAGGAGAGCAGGCCCGTCGGGTGGGGAGGTGCTTGGGGGGAGCCAAGCTCCGGGTCGGTCCGGGCGAGGCTCCTGAGGGATGCCGGGGGGTCCAGGGGGACCGTCCAGGGGGGCTCGGGGCCGCGCGCCAGGACGGGAGGGGAGAGACTCCTGAAGGGGGCCGGGCGGGGGGTCGCCATGAGGGGACGGAGGGGCGGGGAAGTCGCCATGAGGGGACGGAGGGGCGGGGAGGTCGCCATGACCGGAGGAGGGAGGGGAAAGTTTAATGAATAACCTAAGTTACGTTAATGTGGCACACACGGCAGAACGTGTTGCCAGCTGCAATTAATCTAAAGAATGAAGCGGGTTCTCTACCTTGCAAATTTTGGAAATTACGTTACCTACTTAAAAATATCTAAAGGCTACCTATCTAAGGGTCTAACGACCCTGCCACATGCACGTGGACAGGGTCCCGCACCCGGAAGCGGTGGAGAGCTGGAGAAGGCTGGCTAGAAGGCGTCCGAAGGTCCGATGTCGATGAAAGGATGGATGACGAGTCACTTCTTTTTTTTCTTTTTTTTCTCTTTTTTTACCCGGACCGGCCTATAGCCATTTCCCGGGTTTGGGGAAATTACTTCTGGCAATTTGCCAGGCAAAGAGTTACGTTAGTCGGTTTATGGGAACCCGAGCAAGCAAGGGAATAGGGTAGCTATTTTATGTTAAAGGGAAATAATGACCTTTTTATTTTGTTAGCAACAATTTCTTAGGCTACCGTTATGTTTTTAAAATTATTTTATTTAAATTTAAGAATTAAATAAAATTATTCCCAAGTTCAAAGTTGTAAGTTTGGAAAAAAATACAAAACAAGTACCTTGTGTACTTCATGAAGGTCATTGACAAATTCGTCCTTCCCTACCATTGTTAACATCGAGTGCGGCATTTGTGGAGGCTCTGTGACATTTCCGATCAAACTGAGCGCTGCTCGGACACCCGCTAGTAGCGCTTTCGTTCTCCATGGCAACCAGGCGTCAGCCAATCAAAAGCCAGAAAGGGAAGATGTTCTGGCTTTTCATTGGCTCACGCCTGGTTGCCATGTAGAACGAAAGCGCTACTAGCGTGCGTTCAAGCAGCGCTCTGATCCGTGAAGCAATCCGTGAAGCATCCGTGATGCATGACTGACTATCAGTATAAGTCATGAATAACAACAACATGCAAACTATACCAACTCGAATAAAACAAGAGCGGAATGAATTGAACCCCAGGCAAGGTAGTATTCGCAAAGCACTCGGCACTGCGCCACAATAGCAAAAGGTGAGGGAAATGCATATTGGATACAATATTATTACGTCACAAGTTTCTGAAGTGTCAACTACTATGAAATACAGTGATAAAATACCTTTAATAATGATTAACAAGAAAATTCAAACTTAAAACAATAATTTGAATAAGTATTTAATTAGCTTTCAACTCGAAATCAGATATATTTTGCAATGCTACACAAGAATGGCACCAGTGACGTCATTAACAAAGCCTGCTACGGGACCTGGGTATACTAATCAGGAACAACTCGCCAAGTGCGCCGAGATGGTTAAGTGCGCCGAGAAGCATGACAATGACTTTGTAAACAAATCGCCGACGCTAAATAGGTCCCCGTCGATGTGCATCGATGAGCTTCTGATTTAATTGCCAGTTTTGTGTTATTGTTCGTTAGTTTTTTTGGGAAAAATTATTATTTTTCATGATAAAATAAAGCATAGTGTTATATACAGCCACAGACAAACTATACACAACTCCTAATGTTGAAAACAAATGAATCGATTTTCAAAAATTGAGGGTCGCAACCACTAACTATGCCGCGTTGATGTGCATCGATGAGCTTCCGATTTTATTGCCACTTTTTCCAATCGCTGTTACTTTTAGAAGATCGCCGGGCATATAATCACAACAAGCAGAACGCACAATATATTTTCCACTCCATTGCGTAAAAAAACAATACGGGAAAAGCCCGCAGTTTGATGAGGACCAAAAGTACTTGACAAAAGGTCAGAAATAGTGCAAGTACCGGTCGTTAAAAGTGTGGAACGCTTATCAACTTTAACTCAAAATATCTTTCGGTAGGAAAGTTTTCATGCAAAATGTGATGAATTTACAATATATTTTGATCTCGTCTGGCGATTTCAAGTGCTAACTCCATTTTAGTGGAAAAAGGTCATTATTTCCCTTTAAGTGAATTGTTCACAGTAAATCTAAAGTCTATCTTACGTTAAGTATTTCGTTCAAAGTCAAAGTTAAAATAAAACACGAGACACATACATACACAATATATTTCATACACACACAGAGCAGGTGACAGGCCCAGGCCTGGGCCTGGGAATAATACTTGTGCAGTGTCAGAGTTGATGGAGCCGTGGGGGTGCCGTCATTGCAACAACGGGAGACTGTTGCCAGTCTCCCTGGCTCCGGCGCCTCGGCGAGACCTGGTTGTGGGGTGTGTTTAGCTGGGCGAAAAGTCCTGAATAATAAAAAAAACAGCGTCTATAGCAAAGGGGAAAAACCTGCGCGGTGGGCCAAAAATGCGCAAGGCAAAAACCCCTGTTATATTTGTTTAGCTAAACGTGTTTGGTAGAGATAATCTAAGAGGGGACCTATCAATACAAGATAACTATCACCTAACAGTGTACAAAAGTTTGACGGGGTGGATACCGCACCGCAGCGCAGTGGACACCGCACCGCAGCGCAGTGGAATGGGCACCGCACCGCAGCGCAGCGGCCACCGCACCGCAGCGCGGCATCGGCATCTGTGATCAGGGGCGGGTGTTCATCAAGCCGCCGCCAACGCAAAACCGCTCATCAGCCATCGGCGTCCCATCGCAGAAATCCCCCGCCAAATCAGCCACGTCACGAGTGGTGCGGCGGACCTCGCCGCGCGGCCGAGATCCAGCAGGGGGCCCCCGCAACAAGACACCGGCAGCCAACACGCAACCCCACGTCGGCAGCAACATGATTTAACATACTGCACCGCAGCGCAGCGGACACCACACCGCAGCGCAGTGGAGTGAGCACCGCACCACAGCGCAGCGGCCACCGCACCGCAGCGCAGCATCGGCATCTGTTATCAGGGCGGGTGTTCAACGACTCGGCTTTGGCAAGAGCGGAGTAGAGGGGAGAGGAGGGTTGGGAGGAACATTACGTTAAGAAATTAACAACGAATTCCAATGGAACCTTTCGTTGCGCGACTGATTTGGCAGGGAATCATGCCGCCGCCAACGCAAAACCGCACCATCGGCGTCCCATCGCAGAAATCCCCCGCCAAATCAGCCACGCAACGAAGAACCCTTCGCCGCGCGGCCGAGATCCAGCAGGAGGCCCCAGCAACAAGACACCGGCAGCCAACACGCAACCCCGCGTCGGCAGCAACATGATTTAACATACTGCACCGCAGCGCAGCGGACACCGCATCGCAGCGCATCGCAGCGCACACTGCACCGCAACGCAGCGGCCACCGCACCGCGGAGCAGCATCAGCGTCCGTGATCAGGGGCGGGTGTTCAATTACTCGGCTTTGGCAAGAGCGGAGTAGAGGGGAGAGGAGGGTTGGGAGGAGCATTACGTTAAGAAATGAACAACGAATTCCAATGGAACCTTTCGTTGCGCGACTGATTTGGCAGGGAATCATGCCGCCGCCAACGCAAAACCGCACATCAACCATCGGCGTCCCATCGCAGAAATCCCCCGCCAAATCAGCCACGCAACGAAGAACCCTTCGCCGCGCGGCCGAGATCCAGCAGGGGGCCCCCGCAACAAGACACCGGCAGCCAACACGCAACCCCACGTCGGCAGCAACGTGATTTTAACATAATTTAACATAGATTTACTGTCCAAGCCACGCCTGGCGGTCGCTCTTGTGCGCCTGCGCCGGGAGCGGGGGTGGCTCGACCTGCCTTGAGGTTCGGCCGGGCGGGAGGAGGACTGGGAGGGCGAGGAACAGGAGTGGGAGTCACTCTCAGAGAGTCGGGGGGGGGGGGCCTGAGTCGGTGTTCAGCTCGGCTGGTTGGGCTGGGGAGCGTGGTGCCGGTGGATCGGCGGCGGCGCCTTCGAGGTCCGACAGAAGTGCCTCGGGGAACTGGGATGGTGGTCGGGGGTCTGTCGGTTGGGGGGTCTGTTGGGAGGCCGGTGGGGTGGGGGGGGGGGAGGTTCCGGGAGGGGGAGGGGCGGCCAAGCGCCGGGGGCGAGACCTGGGCTGAGAGAGGAGGGCGGGGCGTCCGGAAGGCGCCGACTGTCGCGCTTCTCCTCGCGCTTCACGCGCTCCGCCTCGCGAGCGAGGCCCCAGGCCCTACACCGGCGGTCCCAGGCCGGGTGTTCCTGATCGCACGTGGCGCAGCGTGCTGCGCGCGTGCACCCTTCGGTGCCGTGCTCGCCAGCGCACCGACCACAGGTGGCGGTGCGCGCCCGGCACGACCACTTGAGGTGGCCGTAGTGCCAGCACTGCCGACACTGCCGGGGGGGGGGGGTGCGGGATCCACTTCCTGACAGGGGCAGCCACGTACCCACAGTGGATGTGGGTAGGCAGCTCCTTGCCCTTGAAGCGGAGCCGAATCAGCGAGTTGGGCTGATCGGGTCGCCGCTTCGTTGGCGACAGGCGGATCACCTCGCACACCCCTTGGTGTGCGAGTTCTCGGAGGAGGTTGTCCTCCGAGAGGTGGGCCACGTCTGGGCACCATGCCAGACCCTCCACGGAGTTGAGGTGCGCCGGGGCTTCTACGGCGACCTTCACTCCGATGAAGGTGGTCCTTCCCATGACACTAACGTTCTGTTGGGACGTTAGTGTCTCGATCAGGAGTGCTCCTGACCGAATGGGTTTCGCGCTGGCTACGTCGCCACATATGGCGACCAGCCAACGCCGGACCGTGAACGGGTTGACATTCCTAAATGGAATGCCATCCGCTCGCCACATAAGGAGGCAAGCGGGCCCGTCCGGGGGGTGCCGAGCTCCGGGTCGGTCCCTGGGAGGCCCCTGAGGGGAGCGGGGAGTGGAACCGACCTGGGGAGTGCGCGGTCGCGCACCGGGGGACCCCAGAGGGGGGTCGGGCGGGTCGGGGGGGTCGGGGTTCCGGGGTAGCCATCGTTGTGGCTCAGAGGATAAGGATAGGGTCTAACTTGATTACGTTAATTTGCCACACACGACAGAGCGTGTTGGCAACTGCAAATTAACTTCAAAGACTGGAGGGGACCTAAGCCGTGGAGGAGGCCTATTGCCAATAAAAAAATTGTAGCTAATGAAACTACCTACTTAAAAATATATAAAGTCTACCTATCTAAGGGTCTACAACCCTGCCACACGCACGTGGACAGGGTTCCGCACCCGGAAGCGGTGGAGGGCTGGAGCAGGCTGGCTGATAGGCGTCCGAGGTCCGATGTCGAAGAAAGGATGAATGGCAGTTGCTTAGTAACGATGGACCCGTTTGTGAGCGTAACCCCGTGCTATTGCGCTTGCGTGAAGTCAGGATGGCCGGCAGCGGCTGCGATGTTGCGAGGACTATTTTTTTTTTTACTTCCCCGGACCGGCCTATAGCCATTTTCCGGGGGGGGGACTACTTCTGGCAATTTGCCAGGAAAAGATTTACGTTAACCGGTTTATGTGAACCCGGAGCTTACTAGGGAGTAGGGTATCTATTTTACGTTAATGAAGTGTTCAAAGTAAATATAATATATAGCCTTACGTTAAGTATTTCGTTCAAGGTCAAAAATAAGTAAAACACGAGACACACGTACATACACATTTATTACATACACTCACGAACACACATACACTTGTACACAATGTCAGTGTTGATGGAGCCGGGGTGCCATCATTGCAACAACGGGAGACTGTTGCCAGTCTCCCTGGCTCCGGCGCCCCGGCGAGACCTGGTTGTGGGATGTATTTAGCTGGTAGAAAAGTCCTGAATAATAAATAAAAAAACAGCGTCTAACGCAAAGGGGAAAAAACCTGCGCGGAGAGCCAAAATTGCGCTAGGCCAAAAACCCCTGTTATATTTGCTTAACTAGTCGTGTTTGGTAGAGAAAATCGAAGAGGAGGCTCGTCAGTTCGGGATAATTATCACCTAACAGTGTTTGGAGATTTAATGTGATGCGATTTTGTTGCGTGTAATTAATAATTTTCTGACGTTTGACGTTGTGTACTGGGCAAGTATTAGTAAATGTTTAATTGTGTAGCGCGGATAACCTGGACAATGTTGGCAATTTGGTGGCGGAAGATTGGCTATAATATGATAATGCTTAATTTTTGTGTGACCGAGGCGAAGGCGCGCCAATATTACCTCCTTCTCTCTACAATTCTGGTGACTAGATATAAAATGTTGGACTTTCGGCTTGATCGGATGAATATGAAAATGCGGAACAGCGTCCCACTCGCGCTGGCGCAATATGCTAAGTTGAGAATTTATATAATTTAAAACGTCAGATACAGGACTTGGAATATGGTTTTCTGAAGGTAATTCTAGACTCAATTTCGCTAATCTGTCGGCTTCCTCGTTTCCCAGGATACCGGCGTGTCCTGGGATCCAGAGGAATTTGATACTGCTGTTTAAATGCTTAATTATCTGTCTAATTTGAAATACTATCGGATTTCTACAGTCACTAATCGAGGAAATGGCTGAGAGCGAGGCAGACGAGTCTGTGCAAATGACTACTTCTTTAAATGTTTCCTTTTTAACATATATTAATGCTAATAAAATTGATGATAGTTCCGCTGTATATACGCTATTTGTGTCTGGAAGTCTGAAGATACTGTTAACTGTGTTTGAAAAATATGCACCGCCGGTTCGGCCGTCGCGCCGTGAACCGTCTGTGTATATGTATGTGTTGTGTTGTGCTTTGTGTTCGTGGAAGAGTGTGTGTGTCTCTGCCGCCGTGACTGTGTTTTTATTGTGTGTGAAGAGGCGGTGTGTGTCTGGTGTTGTGTCGAGCCAGTGAGGTGTGAGTGGTGGTGTGTGGGATGTTGAATAGTGTGTGTTTGTCTGATTCTGTGACTGATAAGTGGGTGTCGTTTTTGTAGTAGTGTTTGTCGTCTTGTGGTTGCGGGGTGATTTAATATCTGGAATGTTGGGAGTGTGGGGTGTGAACTTGCTCTGGCGTAGAATTTAAGTAGCGTGTATTTGCGTCGGCGGCAGAGTGTGGGTATGTTTGTGTCGATGTGTAAGTTTGTGGTGTTGGTGGTGCGACAGGCCCCTGTCACGATCCGCAAGGCAGTGTTCTGGACGGTTTGCAATTTTTCAATTTGTTTGGAACATATATCATCAAATAAGAATGCGTTATAGTCCAGGATTGGTCGTATCAGGGAAGTTTATAACTTGAGAAGAGTGGAGCGGTCTGCGCCCCAATCTCTTCCAGTTAACGACTTCATAATATGTATTCGTCGCGTACATCTCTGTACTAAATCATTGAAATGTGGGATGAACGAAAGACGAGTGTCGAGCGTTACTCCCAGATATTTGAATGAATTGACAAAAGGGATAATTTGATTGTTATATTTTAATGGAATGTAGGGTTCCACATATACAGGTTTTTTTCTCGAGAAAATCAAGGATGCAGATTTACTTGGAGAAACTTCCAGACCCCATTGGTCGCACCATACCTTTATATCAATGAGGACTAGTTGTATAATTTTTCTGGCTTGATCAACACTGGGGTGGGAGAGCCACACCGCCAGGTCATCAGCGTACATTGAAAATTTAAGACCTTTGTCGATCTTGTTAATATTACTGAAAATGTCGTTAATCATGATTAAAAATAGGGTTGGGGAGAGAACCCATCCCTGTGGGACACCGTGGTCCTGATTATGATTTGAAGAATATGTGTTACCGCACCTTACATTAAAAGTTCTATTTTCTAAAAAGTTTATTATAAACTTGGCAAGTCTACCTCGAATTCCGGCCTTATGGACCTTTACTAAAAGTGCGGTCCTATTGACTCTGTCAAACGCAGCTCTCAAATCGAGGAAGAGGGCGACTG
>JAXIVJ010003785.1:87500-89921 GCA_036785665.1 Chirona hameri
CTTTTGATCGAAGAGAGATAGAAACTTGAAGAAGGCACGAATGTGATTTTCTCGTCAAGACGCATCGACTCATATGCAACATGACCCACCGTGACCGACTTGGTCACCATGTGACCTTCACCTGAGGTCAAATTTTTTAATTGACTTGCCATGGTCAAGATGTATATTTTTCGATGCGCCTTGCTGATGGAAACACGATGGAGCCACAATCAATGCTCTATCTTGAATAGAAAAAAAAGTTATTCGCGAAAAACTTTTTCCAAGATAACAGCCATTTTGACCTTTGATGACCTCTGGAGCCTCAAGTATTTATCTGAACTCAAATCTGACGGTAAAACGTTACTGGAGCGTTTCAAGAGCTATCTACTGCTTTTTTCGGTTTCGTCCTAGCTATCATAGTTCCCGAGATATCGTGGGATTTCAGGATCAAGTTACCTAAAACGGGAAAAATTTGACCTATGATGACCTCTGGTGACCTCAATAATAACCTGAACGAAAAAATGACTGAAGTAGTTTCTAAATCATTTTTGACGAGCTTTCCAACGCTGTTTTTTCGTTTTGCGCTACGTTGCCTAGGAGCAGAGTTAGAAGGGGGCGTCGAAACGCCCCCCCGGCACGGCGAAGGTGGCGCCGAGCACCGGCACGGCGCGGGTTAAGGATGTGGTGCAGGAAATCAGGGTCCAAAGGTTGACGAAGCATGTGCGAGCCTTCCATGGAGAAGAATCTGCGAAATGTAAAAATTGGCTTCATGACATGGATCCAATGACAGAGTCTAGGACAAAAACTAAAGGAACAATTCAGTAAACTCACGGATCAGGACTGGAGAGGCAGATGATGATTTGGCGACGCGGGATGTACAGCGCTTTTTGGCTGACGTTTTCCAAAAAGGTGTGATCGAGGATCGTCTGGCGAGAAATTGGGGTTCGAAAGAGCATGGTTGTGATGTACATGTACAAAGAGCATGGTTGTATGTAAATGGCAGCAAGCACATATTTGCTGATGCTTTGTCGCGCCTTGGCCCCAGTGTAGGAGATGATGGAGCTGATGACTCGTGAGTCATCATTGGGGGCCCCCGCTAGTTATGCAGGCCAGATCGAGGAAAGCGTCGACGGACAAAGGGTGGATGGTGATGTAAAGTATGTGGGTGGACGTAACAATGTTGGTGCTGATGCTTTGTCGCGTCTCGACCCCACAGAATTAGGTCACGAAGAGAGCGATAGATTGATGACCAGTGAGTCGTCACAGATGGGCCCCGCTAGATTGGGAGGCCACGTTGCTGAAGCCACATACGTACGGAGAGTAGAAGGTGATGTTAGAATGAATGATGGAACTTCTACTAGCGTGAATATAACGACTCAGATAGAGGACCAGCTGTACAGTTCGTTCTGAGTATAATTCTTCAGATCCAGAAACGCGAAGCCCCCCCCCCCCCCCCGCCTGACAAATTTAGTCGCCATGCTCCCTCAGATTTGGATTCTGATCTTACGAATACGGAAGGATTAGACGTCGGTGCATGCATGAAGAGTGAAAGTGTTACTAACACTAGTGTGAGTAAATCGATGCTTTTGTCACAATTGATGAAAGCGCAACATTCAATGGTGGATAAAAATCAGATGATGATGGAGCGAATGCTCGCTCAGATAGAGAAACTGTGACGTGTAGCGTTTCGTGATGGTAAAATCGGCTAGTGCGCCGTTGAGTTGAATATTGTTGTCGTGTGGGCCTGTAGGCCGCTGTAGTATAATGATCGGCTAGCGCGCCGAGTTGTAGTCATATTGGGCCAGAGTGCCACTGGAATGTGGAATGTGGATTAATTTACACAGGACCTGGAGACTATTTTCAGCCTCACTGAAAACAACATTCTCCCATGGTCTCTTCTCCCGCCCAGTCGATTTGCTCAGATCTTGGACGATATTCAGAAAGTTTTGCCCCGTGATCTGGGGGGCAAAACTTTCCCTCCGTCCTTTCCCTCCGTCCGACATTGATAAGTATTTCGCTACTTTTCATACTCAGACGATGAGAAATGCTGGAGGAATTTCAGTGCTCGTGCCCATTCCCCTGTTGTTCATTAAATATTATTTCAGCGTGTTCCAAATCTTCAATATCCCCGTGCCAAAAATCGCTGATAATCAGAACTTTGTGGCAAATTAAGAAATAGAGAACGCCAAATGTGTCGCAATTTCAGAGGATTCTCTGAAATTCATGTTTATAAATGATAATGACGTTCAAACGTACCTGAGACGACGATTACCATTCTGTCCCATTCGAAGACCAATTGTGAACGTGCTGACGTCGACTATGTGTATTCCCGTCTTGTTGACTAACCAGACTGACAAAATAACCCGTTTCTGTGAGAAGGTTATTCAGGTGAATCAGAGTGTTGACCCGACCGCTGAGTATTTAGGAAATGGACATTGGATT
>JAXIVJ010003786.1:2500-50000 GCA_036785665.1 Chirona hameri
TAGCAAATTAATAACTTTTCTTGCTCTCCCTGAGACCAAGGAAACAAGATGATCAGACTGCAGCCCATGGACAGCAAATTTGAACCACAGGAATTATGTGGCCAAAACAATACACAGTGGCAACACCACCACCTACTAAAAGTTTGGGGATGCCAGTCTTCTGAAAGTTATTCTTTATGGGGGCTGATGGTTAAATCGGTAAAATTTGAGGGATGTGTTGTGTCACCTCATCCCCCTGTGGAACAGACCATGCCAATACAAGAGGTGAATTGGTAACCAGCCCCAAAAGTTCATCCCCCTGTGGAACAGACCATGCCAATACAAGAGGTGAATTGGTAACCAGCCCCAAAAGTGACAACCTGGCACATGTGGGCTGTAGGGTGAAATTCTGTAACCCCCGGACACATCCTAACCTCAGACGTTTCATGCTATCAGAATGTAAGCAATACTGACACACTAAAGCACTGTGCATTGGTACCTTACCTTACCTTACCTTACCTTACCTTACCTTACCTTACCTTACCTTACCTTACCTTACCTTACCTTACCTTACCTTACCTTACCTTACCTTACCTTACCTTACCTTACCTTACCTTACCTTACCTTACCTTACCTTACCTTACCTTACCTTACCTTACCTTACCTTACCTTACCTTACCTTACCTTACCTTACCTTACCTTACCTTACCTTACCTTACCTTACCTTACCTTACCTTACCTTACCTTACCTTACCTTACCTTACCTTACCTTACCTTACCTTACCTTACCTTACCTTACCTTACCTTACCTTACCTTACCTTACCTTACCTTACCTTACCTTACCTTACCTTACCTTACCTTACCTTACCTTACCTTACCTTACCTTACCTTACCTTACCTTACCTTACCTTACCTTACCTTACCTTACCTTACCTTACCTTACCTTACCTTACCTTACCTTACCTTACCTTACCTTACCTTACCTTACCTTACCTTACCTTACCTTACCTTACCTTACCTTACCTTACCTTACCTTACCTTACCTTACCTTACCTTACCTTACCTTACCTTACCTTACCTTACCTTACCTTACCTTACCTTACCTTACCTTACCTTACCTTACCTTACCTTACCTTACCTTACCTTACCTTACCTTACCTTACCTTACCTTACCTTACCTTACCTTACCTTACCTTACCTTACCTTACCTTACCTTACCTTACCTTACCTTACCTTACCTTACCTTACCTTACCTTACCTTACCTTACCTTACCTTACCTTACCTTACCTTACCTTACCTTACCTTACCTTACCTTACCTTACCTTACCTTACCTTACCTTACCTTACCTTACCTTACCTTACCTTACCTTACCCTACCTTACCCTACCTTACCTTATGGTCATCAGGATATAAGGCCTGCAGGCTTGTAGGACCCACTCTCACTAAGCTCTGTAGTAGACCTGCTGTAGACCTGCTCTCACCAAGCTCTGTAGTTTTGTCCTATCTCAAGACTCAGTCTGTGTCAGGAATGTTGTACCAAATTGACTCCTAGTGGGTAGCCAACCTACTCTTGAATATGTTGGGGAAGGCAAAGTGGCAACAGCAGCTGGGAGCCCTGCATTTCAGTCATTGATGATGGCGAAAGAGTTCTGTCTGGCATGACATGATGCATGGGGCCTGCACAGTTATTGTCTGCATTCTGATAGCATGAAAAGCCCAAGGTTAGGACATGTCTGAAGATTGGACCTTTTACCTACCATAGCCCCTACAGGCATATGACATATACACCATTAATAGCCTGAGATGTCCATGTTTGGTGGGGTCTGGGCTCCAAGGCTATATAAACGGTAGTTCAAAATGCTTTGTTTTATTACTTTATATTTGTATTCATCATTCAGTCCTGGGATTTTCTGATTTACAGAAATATTGGTGGATATTGTTATATCTTGTTATTCACTTTTTCTATCAAACTCAATGGATGTAATGTTTTCCTTTAGCTACAGATCCATTATTTTGTTTTTGTTGATTCATTGGATTAGGTACCTCCTCTAGATTTGGTTAAATGAATGTCATTGTATTACTTTAATCAGTAGGTACTGAGCCAATGTATAAACCCAATGTATACACCTGCAGGGGCGCAGCCAGGATTTTGTGACTGGGGGGGGGGGGGGGGGAGCTAACTGAAGTGGGGCCCTTAGCATTGACTGATGCCCCCCGCCCCGCCACAAAAAAAAACTTGAATTTGTATGTTGAAAAGGGCCCATCTCATGTCTTTCCAGACATGAGATGGTCCCTTTCTGAGCTCAAGATAGGCCTTCTCTGGACTTCAGATGGGCCCTTCTTGGGCTAAGAGCTGAGATGGGCCTTTTCTGGACCTGAGATGCTCGTTTTCTGATGCTAAATTGGGTTTTATCAGGCCTGAAATGGGCCCTTTCTGAGTCCATGATGGGCCCCTTTCAGACCTGAGATGGGCCCCTCTGAGCCTCAATGGGAGGGGGGGGGGGTGCTTTAGCCCCCATAGCACCCCCTGGCTGCGCCCCTGTGCACCTGTATGTAGCTGAATGTTTGGATTGAGCCTATTTAATGATAAAAATGAAATGCTCTGTGATGGTTCTGTCAATGTTTTATCATGATAATATGACATAATATTTTGTCAGCATAAAGTAAACAACATCAAGAAGATGAGCTCAGACAAAGATGATGGACCTCCTCTCAAGGTAAGTTATTTATCCAGAATTTACTTGGTTTTCTTACATGATTAAATGAGTCTGTGAAATCCACATTTTTGGTAATATCACCTTAGTTATACATTAAATGCCTCGGCTGCTTTGGTAAAAATGTTCTGTTTCCAGCTTATTCAATATTCATGTTCTGCTTTTCCATAAAGCCATGCATAAGAAGATATGATTCATTCAAGGCATGATTCTTATGTAATCCAAACTTCTGTCATTGGCATGTGCTTTATATGTTGTTTTTCATGCTTGTAGATTGACATAAAATATACAATTTGAACTGTCAAATATATACATTTATGTGCTTCCTATGTAGCATTCCCCTATTCATTTGGATGGGTTGACAAGTCAATGTGAAGTAAATTATCTCCAACACAAGCTTTCTTTAACATCCATCTCTCACCTCAATGCCGCCTGTTTGCTGCCCTGCCTTGCCATGTGATAGTCTGCTCCTCTGAAAAGCACATGTCTCTTTCTGCCCCCTTTGACAGAGGTATCACTGTCTCTCTCACTGTCTCTCTCACTGTCTCTCTCACTGTCTCTCTCACTGTCTATCTCACTGTCTCTCTCACTGTCTCTCTCACTGTCTCTCTCACTGTCTCTCTCACTGTCTCTCTCACTGTCTCTCTCACTGTCTCTCTCACTGTCTCTCTCACTGTCTCTCTCACTGTCTCTCTCACTGTCTCTCTCACTGTCTCTCTCACTGTCTCTCTCACTGTCTCTCTCACTGTCTCTCTCACTGTCTCTCTCACTGTCTCTCTCACTGTATCTCTCACTGTCTCTCGCAGTGTCTCTCTCAGTGTCTCTCTCAGTGTCTCTCTCAGTGTCTCTCTCACTGTCTCTCTCACTGTCTCTCTCACTGTATCTCTCACTGTATCTCTCACTGTATCTCTCACTGTATCTCTCACTGTATCTCTCACTGTATCTCTCACTGTATCCCTCACTGTCTCTCTCACTGTCTCTCTCACTGTCTCTCTCACTGTCTCTCACTGCCCCCTTTGACAGAGGTACCGGCGACAGGAGTCGGCCAGCAGCGACTCGGACATTGACGACTACAAGCCGTACGTGCCGGTCCGGGACCGGAAGAAGGAGAAGCTGGGCCGCATGTCCCGGGTCCTACAGGTGCGAGGCAGGGTGCTGGATGGCAGGAAGGGTGGGAGGGGGAGGGGAGGGTGGCGATGCGGGGGGGGGGGGGTGGTCTAGTCAGAGGATGGAGGGGGTGAACGCGGGAGGGGAATGGGGGGGGGGGAGGCGAACTCAGCCATAGGACAGAGGGTGGAGCTCCTCGTGGTCACAATGATACTTTGCCATGTCGCGCTGGGGGAGGGGGAGGGGTGGCCTGGTGACGGCTGGCCACATTGTCACATTGAGTCGGATAACCTGGTAGGGAGGGGTGGCCTGGTGATGACTGGCAACATTGTCACATTGAGTCGGATAACCTGGTAGGGAGGGGTGGCCTGGTGATGACTGGCAACATTGTCACATTGAGTCGGATAACCTGGTAGGGAGGGGTGGCCTGGTGATGACTGGCCACATTGTCACATTGAGTCGGATAACCTGGTAGGGAGGGGCGGCCTGGTGATGACTGGCAACATTGTCACATTGAGTCGGATAACCTGGTAGGGAGGGGTGGCCTGGTGATGACTGGCCACATTGTCACATTGAGTCGGATAACCTGGTAGGGAGGGGCGGCCTGGTGATGACTGGCAACATTGTCACATTGAGTCGGATAACCTGGTAGGGAGGGGTGGCCTGGTGATGACTGGCAACATTGTCACATTGAGTCGGATAACCTGGTAGGGAGGGGTGGCCTGGTGATGACTGGCCACATTGTCACATTGAGTCGGATAACCTGGTAGGGAGGGGTGGCCTGGTGATGACTGGCCACATTGTCACATTGAGTCGGATAACCTGGTAGGGAGGGGTGGCCTGGTGATGACTGGCCACATTGTCACATTGAGTCGGATAACCTGGTAGGGAGGGGTGGCCTGGTGATGACTGGCAACATTGTCACATTGAGTCGGATAACCTGGTAGGGAGGGGTGGCCTGGTGATGACTGGCCACATTGTCACATTGAGTCGGATAACCTGGTAGGGAGGGGTGGCCTGGTGATGACTGGCAACATTGTCACATTGAGTCGGATAACCTGGTAGGGAGGGGTGGCCTGGTGATGACTGGCAACATTGTCACATTGAGTCGGATAACCTGGTAGGGAGGGGTGGCCTGGTGATGACTGGCAACATTGTCACATTGAGTCGGATAACCTGGTAGGGATGGGTGGCCTGGTGATGGCTGGCCACATTGTCACATTGAGTCGGATAACCTGGTAGGGAGGGGTGGCCTGGTGATGACTGGCAACATTGTCACATTGAGTCGGATAACCTGGTAGGGAGGGGTGGCCTGGTGATGACTGGCCACATTGTCACATTGAGTCGGATAACCTGGGAATAGCATATGCTCCACTATCACTGTGATGAGAGTGGAGGACGTGAGTGTGGTCCCCGGGTATTGGATGACGCCCTGGTGGCGACGCAGCGACATGCTGTGATGAGAGTGGAGGACGTGAGTGTGGTCCCCGGGTATTGGATGACGCCCTGGTGGCGACGCAGCGACATGCTGTGATGAGAGTGGAGGACGTGAGTTTGGTCCCCGGGTATTGGATGACGCCCTGGTGGCGACGCAGCGACATGCTGTGATGAGAGTGGAGGACGTGAGTTTGGTCCCCGGGTATTGGACGACGCCCTGTTGGCGACGCAGCGACATGCTGTGATGAGAGTGGAGGACGTGAGTTTGGTCCCCGGGTATTGGATGACGCCCTGGTGGCGACGCAGCGACATGCTGTGATGAGAGTGGAGGACGTGAGTTTGGTCCCCGGGTATTGGATGACGCCCTGGTGGCGACGCAGCGACATGCTGTGATGAGAGTGGAGGACGTGAGTTTGGTCCCCGGGTATTGGATGACGCCCTGGTGGCGACGCAGCGACATGCTGTGATGAGAGTGGAGGACGTGAGTTTGGTCCCCGGGTATTGGATGACGCCCTGGTGGCGACGCAGCGACATGCTGTGATGAGAGTGGAGGACGTGAGTTTGGTCCCCGGGTATTGGACGACGCCCTGGTGGCGACGCAGCGACATGCTGTGATGAGAGTGGAGGACGTGAGTTTGGTCCCCGGGTATTGGATGACGCCCTGGTGGCGACGCAGCGACATGCTGTGATGAGAGTGGAGGACGTGAGTTTGGTCCCCGGGTATTGGACGACGCCCTGGTGGCGACGCAGCGACATGCTGTGATGAGAGTGGAGGACGTGAGTTTGGTCCCCGGGTATTGGATGACGCCCTGGTGGCGACGCAGCGACATGCTGTGATGAGAGTGGAGGACGTGAGTTTGGTCCCCGGGTATTGGATGACGCCCTGGTGGCGACGCAGCGACATGCCATGGCGTCTAGTACTGCCTTTGGTTTTGTGTGTGGACCAATCACCATTTATTCTTGGGACCAAGGCGCTAACTGAAACTCTCGCCCTGTTCCGAGGGATAGGAGGCCGGGACGACTTTTTCAGAGACCCGCTGGGGGGGATTTGAACTCCGGAACCCCGGCACAGAAAACAAGTAACTTACCGCTGTGCCAGATTGCTGCCTTTAACACTGCCGCTGGAGGTATGTTAGTGTCACCGCTGCCAGGCCTTCCCGTTGATTGCCACTGTGCTTTCTTTATGACCAGCTGCAGGATGAAGATCGGCGCAGCGGCCGCTCCAGCGAGGTGGAGCGGGATTCGGACGCCGGCTCCTCTCAGGACAAGCAGGAGCAGGAGCAGGAGGAGGAGGCCGACGAGGAAGAGGACATCCAGGCCGCGGCCAGGAAGGCCAACATCTCACTGCTCGATCAGCACACAGAGCTGAAGAAGAAGGCAGAAGGTGCCACTCGCCATGATGATGACAGCAATGCTGAGCAGACCATTAACTGCATGTGTCCTGACTCAGAAGTTAGGACTCAAACGAATGAGTAAAAGATGTGGGGCTAGCTGTTGTTTGTTTACATTTACTAGTTTTGTCGTTATTGAACTTTCGCTACTGTTACGTCACGGCAGCCATCACTTCTTGACAGATGTGTACGTTCTACGATCTTTTATTTAGTGATGCAAGCTGTCAATGTCATCCCGACCGTCGCCGTTTGTCGTCTACTCAGTACCTAGTTGGTGCTGATAAATCTCAGTCAGCTGGTGGTACGCATATGGAATCTGTTCTTTTGTATCGGTCTGCTGGTTGTGTTCTGTTGTATCGATCTGCTGGTTGTGTTCTGTGCTCTGTTGTATCGGTCTGCTGGTTGTGTTCTGTGCTCTGTTGTATCGGTCTGCTGGTGTGAACTGTGTTCTGTTGTATCGGTCTGCTGGTGTGAACTGTGTTCTGTTGTATCGGTCTGCTGGTGTGAACTGTGTTCTGTTGTATCGGTCTGCTGGTGTGAACTGTGCTCTGTTGTATCGGTCTGCTGGTGTGAACTGTGTTCTGTTGTATCGGTCTGCTGGTGTGAACTGTGTTCTGTTGTATCGGTCTGCTGGTGTGAACTGTGTTTAGTTGTATCGGTCTGCTGGTTGTGTTCTGTTGTATCGGTCTGCTGGTGTGAACTGTGTTCTGTTGTATCGGTCTGCTGGTGTGAACTGTGTTCTGTTGTATCGGGCTGCTGGTGTGAACTGTGTTCTGTTGTATCGGTCTGCTGGTGTGAACTGTGTTCTGTTGTATCGGTCTGCTGGTGTGAACTGTGTTCTGTTGTATCGGTCTGCTGGTGTGAACTGTGTTCTGTTGTATCGATCTGCTGGTTGTGTTCTGTTGTATCGGTCTGCTGGTGTGAACTGTGCTCTGTTGTATCGGTCTGCTGGTGTGAACTGTGCTCTGTTGTATCGGTCTGCTGGTGTGAACTGTGTTCTGTTGTATCGGTCTGCTGGTGTGAACTGTGCTCTGTTGTATCGGTCTGCTGGTGTGAACTGTGTTCTGTTGTATCGGTCTGCTGGTTGTGTTCTGTTGTATCGGTCTGCTGGTTGTGTTCTGTTGTATCGGTCTGCTGGTTGTGTTCTGTTGTATCGGTCTGCTGGTGTGAACTGTGCTCTGTTGTATCGGTCTGCTGGTGTAAACTGTGTTCTGTTGTATCGGTCTGCTGGTGTGAACTGTGTTCTGTTGTATCGGTCTGCTGGTGTGAACTGTGTTCTGTTGTATCGGTCTGCTGGTGTGAACTGTGTTCAGTTGTATCGGTCTGCTGGTGTGAACTGTGTTCTGTTGTATCGGTCTGCTAGTGTGAACTGTGTTCTGTTGTATCGGTCTGCTGGTTGTGTTCTGTTGTATCGGTCTGCTGTTGTGAACTGTGTTCTGGTGTATCGGTCTGCTGGTGTGCACTGTGTTCTGTTGTATCGGTCTGCTGGTTGTGTTCTGTTGTATCGGTCTGCTGCTGTGAACTGTGTTCTGTTGTATCGGTCTGCTGGTGTGAACTGTGTTCTGTTGTATCGGTCTGCTGGTGTGAACTGTGTTCTGTTGCATCGGTCTGCTGGTTGTGTTCTGTTGTATCGGTCTGCTGGTGTGAACTGTGCTCTGACCTCCGGTCCTCTGTCGGCAGCCAAGAAGGAGAGCAATATCGAGAAGCAGCTGAAGGAGGAGCAGAAGCTGCTGGAGAGCGTGGCGGAGAAGAGGGCACTCATGGCCGCCGCCGAGCTGGCCCAGGGCGTCGAATACACAGAGCCCATCAAAACCAGGTGAGGAGACCCATAGTCCTTCAAAACCAGGTGAGGAGACCCATAGTCCTTCAAAACCAGGTGAGGAGACCCATAGTCCTTCAAAACCAGGTGAGGAGACCCATAGTCCTTCAAAACCAGGTGAGGAGACCCATAGTCTTTCAAAACCAGGTGAGGAGACCCATAGTCCTTCAAAACCAGGTGAGGAGACCCATAGTTCTTCAAAACCAGGTGAGGAGACCCATAGTCCTTCAAAACCAGGTGAGGAGACCCATAGTCCTTCAAAACCAGGTGAGGAGACCCATAGTCCTTCAAAACCAGGGGAGGAGACCCATAGTCCTTCAAAACCAGGGGAGGAGACCCATAGTCCTTCAAAACCAGGGGAGGAGACCCATAGTCCTTCAAAACCAGGGGAGGAGACCCATAGTCCTTCAAAACCAGGGGAGGAGACCCATAGTCCTTCAAAACCAGGTGAGGAGACCCATAGTCCTTCAAAACCAGGTGAGGAGACCCATAGTCCTTCAAAACCAGGTGAGGAGACCCATAGTCCTTCAAAACCAGGTGAGGAGACCCATAGTCTTTCAAAACCAGGTGAGGAGACCCATAGTCCTTCAAAACCAGGTGAGGAGACCCATAGTCCTTCAAAACCAGGTGAGGAGACCCATAGTCCTTCAAAACCAGGTGAGGAGACCCATAGTCCTTCAAAACCAGGTGAGGAGACCCATAGTCCTTCAAAACCAGGGGAGGAGACCCATAGTCCTTCAAAACCAGGGGAGGAGACCCATAGTCCTTCAAAACCAGGGGAGGAGACCCATAGTCCTTCAAAACCAGGGGAGGAGACCCATAGTCCTTCAAAACCAGGGGAGGAGACCCATAGTCCTTCAAAACCAGGTGAGGAGACCCATAGTCCTTCAAAACCAGGTGAGACCCATAGTCCTTCAAAACCAGGTGAGGAGACCCATAGTCCTTCAAAAAGCAGGTGAGGAGACCCATAGTCCTTCAAAACCAGGTGAGGAGACCCATAGTCCTTCAAAACCAGGTGAGGAGACCCATAGTCCTTCAAAACCAGGGGAGGAGACTCATAGTCCTTCAAAACCAGGTGAAGAGACCCATAGTCCTTCAAAACCAGGTGAGGAGACTCATAGTCCTTCAAAACCAGAGGAGAGTTATACATCGATCCCATCAAAACCAGGTGAAACGCTGAACTGAGCCCATCAGAACCAGGTAAGAACAGCAACCTGATCCCGTCAAAACCAGATGAGGGCACACCGAGCCCATAAAACCAGGTCAGGGTTCACCGAGCTCGCTAAAACCAGATGGGGGTATACCAAGCCCATCAAAACCAGGTCAGGGTTCACCGAGCTCGCTAAAACCAGATGGGGGTATACCAAGCCCATAAAAACCAGGTCAGGGTTCACCGAGCTCGCTAAAACCAGATGGGGGGTATACCAAGCCCATCAAAACCAGGTCGGAGGTGTCGACTGAGCCCAATGAACTAGGTGATCACCTACTGTTTTGGTTTGTTTCTGCGCAATCAACATCTGGGTTTGTCGATATATCCATTGAACGGCTGTCGTTACAGTGGATTAAATGGCTCCATGTGGCTCGTCAATTTGTTGACAAGTCGTAGTGGAATTATCATGATGGTTTCTTAGGAGCTTTCGAGATGGCTTCGTCTGAATGCTACTTGCGCTGAAACGCAATGAGTATCGCCACGCAGTTGACGTGCGTTCAGACCTCCTAACTGGCCTGGCCATCTGACCTGCCCTGCTGCCCTGCCGCGCCACCCGGCTGACCCGACTGACCCGGCTGACCCGTCCCGCTCTCCCCGGCCAGCTGGCGGGCGCCGTCTGCCGTCTGTGAGATGCCGGAGGCGCGCCACGAGCGCGTCCGCCGCCGTCACCACATCCTCGTCGACGGTGAGGACGTGCCTCCACCGCTGAAGAGCTTCGCGCAGATGAAGTTCCCGCCGGCCATCATCAAGATGCTGCGCAAGGATAACATCCTGAAGCCGTCGCCGATCCAGATCCAGGGCCTGCCCGCAGTGTGAGTGGTGGGGGTGGAGGGTGGAGGGTGGAGGGAGAAGAGAGTGGGAGGGGGTTACGGGGTTCGATTCTCGTGAGCGTCCGAGTTTGTATGTGCGGTTGTGTTGTATAGCGCCACTGGGTGTATCGCAAGAGCGTCGCCACACAATTTTGAGGGGGCAGCCAGGTGTTTGGCCCCCATCCCCGTAGGGCTAATGTTAAAATCCTGCTAATCTGGGGGCCGAAGCGATCCTGGGTGGGGGGGGGGGGGGGGGGGGCAGGCCAGACCAGGCCTCCTCCCGGGTGGCGACGCCCCTGGTGTGTCGGAGCGTAAATTTGTGAACTATTCGTGCGCTGCCTTACTGAACTACAGTTGAGAACAGGTGATGTTCAAGGAACTCTTATATTCCGTATGGCCGATTGTCTATACGAGCTGCAGTTATGTACCGTACCATCCTTTCATTCCAGACGTGCTGTAGTGCCTGTTTGCCTTCTTGTTCCGTGCTTGCTGCGTTCAGTAACAGCTGACCCTGACATTCGATTCGGCCGCACCGCCCTTACTCCCTGGCGGTCTCCCTGTAGTCTGTACCCGACTGTGTGTCTGTCTGTCTGTCGGGCAGGCTGTCTGGACGGGACATCATCGGCATCGCCACAACCGGCAGCGGCAAGACCATGGTGTTCGTGCTGCCGCTCGTCATGTTCTGTCTCGAACAGGAGAAGCGACTGCCCTTCATGAACGACGAGGGACCTTACGGTGAGTACTGACACGGCGACTGCGAGCTGTAGAGATGTGCGTGTGTCCCAGGAAAAGGTTTCAGATGCAATTTAGAGAGTTATCTTCTGTATGTTTCTTGTGATCTTTATTGTGAAGATACAACAACGGATCTAGGATAGAAGCATGCCGATCAACGTCATCCGGCGATGCGCCCCAAAAAAGCAAATCATCATTAACGGATCTAGGATCTCGCAATATCTCACGACAAAATGCAACAGTGGATGTTGGATATCAATGGATCTACTGGTGACATTTGGCAACCAATTATCGGATTCCACATAATCCTGTGATAAGGTCGATGGATATAATGATTACTTTTCGACGTATAAGTGGCCAGCAAGCCTCTCTCTCTCTTGCCTACTACATGCAGCAGAGCCTTGAATACATACAACACCGACTGTTATCAATATCTACCGCACTACAGTTCAAAGTCATAAGCAAACTTCATCCAATAAATGGTGCGTTCGGTATCCGCATCGATATCGGGATCCGTTCGGCATCCGTTAATTATTTCACGTGACGTCACGAAAGTCGGCATGACCGTCCGAAGACAACACTCGGGAATTTCATGCCTAAACAATTGCGCCACTTTCGTCGGGTTTGTGTCGCTTCGTTCATGAGGCTTTCGAAACATTTGGAAGCCACATTTCGAATGAAAGCGGTTTCTTAACTAAAAAGTATACACTGAAACAATAGCTTACATTTATTAACTTTTACTTCAATAGCCAACGGGAGTGTAACCAATATGACACCGGGAGTCTCAAACTCGTAGAAAATCGCCGGGACACGCTCCCGGGATTTCACGTCGTTTCGCGGAATGTTCCGCGGAATATTTCATATCAGCCTCCAAACGACCGTTTCTTGGAATATTCCGATGAGGAGAGGAATTCCGCTCTTCGAGCGCAATCTAAAACTATGATTCTGCGAAACTCGAGTTGAATCGCTCGCTGGTATTGAGTCCTTTTTAGCTTATTCTTTTCGTGATGTCATCAATTTCTCAGAGTGCCTTTGTGTCTGTTTTCATAGTTTAGACTGTATTTTCCCTCGGGGTCGGTGGGCCTTAGTTTACTTGAATGTGTCTATTCTAGCTGGATACTTTCCTAACATAATAGGGTTTGAAAGTTGTGCCGAAAGTTCACTGACAGATCCAAGTTGAAGTGCCTGTAAAATTTAACTCCCCCACCAACATTTGATCAATGATTTGTCTCTGAACGGCCACTCTTTTCTGTTCCATTGCTACGTTACACCCCAGCCCAGCAGTGCCCGTCGGCCGCCGCTTTGTTTCCGTGACCTGCCGCCGCCGGCCTGTGACAATGTGTGTGACAATGTGTGTGACAATGTGTGTGACAATGTGTGTGACAATGTGTGTGACAATGTGTGTGACAATGTGTGTGACAATGTGTGTGACTGGCTGGTGCCCGGTTCCGCCACGGGGATCAACATCCGGATGTCGTCAGCAGAGCAGTGACGTCAGAGTGCGGCCCTGTGACGGGATGTGATGTGTTGCAGCCGTGACGTCATACGGCCCGGTGACCGGATGTGATGCGATGTAGCGGTGACGTCAGGCGGCCCTTTGACGGGATGTGATGTGTTGGTGAGCCAGGCACGCCGCTGGCTCCTGGGATGTGCGGGACTCCCCGGGACAGAACTGAGAGCGGAGAAACCCAACAGGGGGAGGATTTCCCAGTCACGGCTGGCCGGTCTGTGTCGGAGAGAGAGGGAGAGAGAGAGAGAGAGAGAGAGAGAGAGAGAGAGAGAGAGAGAGAGAGAGAGAGAGAGAGAGCGAGAGCGAGAGCGAGAGAGGGAGAGCGAGAGCGAGAGCGAGAGCGAGAGAGAGAGAGAGAGAGAGAGAGAGAGAGAGAGAGAGAGAGAGAGAGAGCGAGAGGGGAGAGAGGGAGAGAGGGAGAGAGGGGAGGAGAGGGAGAGAGGGAGAGAGGGAGAGAGAGGGAGAGCGAGAGAGCGAGAGAGCGAGAGAGCGAGAGAGCGAGAGAGCGAGAGAGCGAGAGAGCGAGAGAGCGAGAGAGCGAGAGAGCGAGAGAGCGAGAGAGCGAGAGAGCGAGAGCGAGAGAGCGAGAGAGCGAGAGAGCGAGAGAGCGAGAGAGCGAGAGAGCGAGAGAGCGAGAGAGCGAGAGAGCGAGAGAGCGAGAGAGCGAGAGCGAGAGGCGAGAGCGAGAGACGAGAGAGAGAGAGAGAGAGGGGGGTAGGGGGAGAGAGGGAGAGAGAGAGATAGCGATGAAGGGAACTCGGCTGTTAAATTATACGGGCAGCGCATGCTCGGTAACTTACGGCATGTGTTACAACATCAGGGTGATGAGAGCGTTACAACATCAGCACAAGCGATACTCTTTGATTACCTTCGTTTATAGTAAGACTGACGGTGGATTGTTTTGGTATTCGGTTTGGTAATAATGAGTGTAGTTCCAGGCCAATATCCATATCGTGACCTTGAATCTATTGATTCATGGTCGGCCGGGTTAGCTTGACGCACGGGTCTGCCTAGCTTTGACGAACCAGGGGAGCCTATGGTTAGTGCTGATTTAAACCGAAGTAACCAATATGATACAATGTGTAATAACAAGGGCCATCGAGGTTTAATGAGCCTTCAACACTTGGCACATCAAGTATATCAAGGATAAGTCTATGGCTGCGGGGCCGATCGGTTTTCTTTCAGGTAACCCCGACTCCGACCCTCTGGAGTCGACTCCGCCTCCGAAATCGACTCCGACCTTTAATAAGCTGAAGCTATTATCAACAGGCGCAAAAAGTAACTACCCGCATAACAACTTTACCGTTTCGAGATTGGAGCTCGTTTGATGAACAAATCAAAATATAGATAATAGCTAAATGAAATAGATCGACATTGGCCATAGCTTTCGATTTTAACATTCAGGAATTCCACAAAACATAATTTGTCAGGTCCCTGCCATCCACATGAATATAAAGCAATAATTAAATGTTACAGCTAATTAATGGGATGACGCTACACTCGCCTGAGCAAGCTACACGTTCCTTTAAACCGGAATTGTAAAATATGTTGGTTTCCCGTGATCGTTGTTAAACCCACGAGGCGCCAGGGGCTCTCCCCCCCCCCCCCCCCCTACATCCCCCTCCCCCTCCCCTCCCCCCTTGGTTTTCCGGTCACGTATCACACGAACGCGTAGGGATAGTGACTTGAAACTTTGGTTACCCTCAAATGAATAACTAGGCCACATGTGGATAACATTTGGTGTTAATCCCATGACAGGTCAGGTCACAGTGACGTCACAAAGCCATTATAGGGCAAGGATTCCACATCACGTAGCTATGGCCTATGAACACTGAAAACGCTTGACAATACCTTGGAAATTGTGACACTAAGCGTGATATCCTAACTTGGGGTCACTTATAGGTCATTTGCCTTTAACCTGACTTCACCTGACCTAACCTGACCTTGGCTTTATGTGATGCTGAGAGGGAAGTAAGCCATCATGGACATCATTTGAACGGCCGGGACACCGCGAATACACTCGATCCATTTACTCCTACTTGGTGTTTCAATTGATATTGGTCTAATGTGAAATGTCATAAGGTCATTTAACCCGCGCACTGCAGGGGGGTTGATTTCCGCCCCCCCCCCCCCCCCTCAGGTTTTTCAAAGATAGCGAAAAAAACGGCGGCGCGCAGCGCCGCCGGGTTTTCGCACACCTGTCAGGACATCAATTGCGCACACTTTGAGAAAAAAAATAACCTAGGGTCATCTCAGGTCAGGTCACCAGACCAGGTCAAGTGACCCCACCTCCAAAAATGTTTGCAGTTATGCCAAAGCCAGAGTTTTTCACCGATCAGTTTGAAACTTACAGGATGTCATGAGAGCATACGTACTTACAATTCGTATATCTCGGAATTTTGATATCGGTGACCTTAGGTCAGGTCAATTTCGTAACCTCATAATAAGTCAATGGGGGAATATACAAATGCTAAAGATATGCATGATATTAGTCCAATTACTTCTGGATCATGTTATTATAGGATATTATTGATGATCCAAGTGTAAGTTTGTTCAGTGACCCCTATTGGGTCATTTAAGGTCATGCGAGGTCACCATCACTTTTTGTCAATAACTCCCGACATAATGAAGATAGAGAAGTAAAACAGACATCAATGTGTTTGTCTCGTCAAGACACGTCTTCCCATATGCAACATGCCCTACTTGGGTCAACACTTGACCTTGACCTGAGGTCAAATTTTTAAGTTGACTTAACAAGGTCACCATGTATATCATTCAAAGCGCCTTGACAAGATAAACACAATGAAGTAAACAGTTTTCCGTTATCTTTAATACATAAAAAGGTAATAGCGAAAAACGATTTAGCAAAAAAACGTCATTTTATCTTTTGACCTCTGGAGCCTCAAATATTGGCCTTACATCAAATTTGAGGAAACCTTAGCGATTGGAAATTGCACTGGCTGGCGTTTTCTTTTTCCGTTTGTTTCTAACTAGCATAGTTTCTGAGATATATGGGAATTGCTGGAGCGATGTCCTAAAACAGGAGAAAAAAACTGGAAAATTTGACCTTTGATGACCTCTGGTGACCTCAATTTTGACCTGACCTAAAACAATAATGAAATACTTTCGATAGAACATGTATCAAGCTATCAAATGCCGTTTTCCGCTTCTAGCTACGTAGCGTAGTTTTCGAGATCTCAGGGGGGGTCGGAAATCAACCCCCCCTGCAGTTCGTGTTCGGCGCAAAGCCCCTGCAGTGCGCGGGTTAAGAGCAGGCCAAAATCAAGCGACGACCATCGGGTCATTCAAGGTCAGGCCAAAATAATATATTCCATGAAGTGCTTGGAATTAATACCATTGTATTAGCTGGTTCCCAGTCGTTCGAATGATACCCATATTGACCTATTTCCTCGCAAGAGTCCGGTATGGTCAAGGTCAGGTCATGTCAGGTCAAATCAGGTCAAGGCCAGATGACCTCCATGTAACCCCAAGCTATGGTATCAAACATATTTGAATCATAAGACTTTAGGGTCATACTTTGTTTTGTACTTTTACTCGGTTTTGTTTTACTTATTCTTATATTTTTCGAAGTTTTCGAGAGTACCTACATTATAGTGTAAAAACGAGAGAAAAAAATATGTCAGCGCTCATCGTGGCGCCTTCATCAAGGTATTGTTTTTACCGTTTTTACACTTGAATGTCTCTTTGAAAACTTCGAAAAATATAAGACTAAATACTTAAATCATCCCAAAGGTAATGTGAAGCGTTGCAGAAGCGTTGAAGCTATTCCGCATCCATTGTTTTGGGCTGTGAAATCATGACCCTATAATTGACTTTGTGACGTTACTATGACCTGATCTGACGTGAAAATGACACCAAATGTTATCAAAATGTGCCCTAGCTATTCAATTAGATGTACCAAAAATTTCATGTTACTATCCTTACGTGTTCTGATGATATTGCCGAAGAACAAAGTGGTGAGCGAAATAAATCCTCCAGAGGCTCGAAGTTGGCCGGGGGGTCAAGTGGCTGCCGGGTTAAATTACTGGGGGTGGTATTTTGGATCTGCATCCGACACACCCCAGGCTCTATTTGGCCCACCGTGGTAGACATCTCATGATTGAAAATAATTGAATGGCAAGAGAATCTAAGCAAACAAAGACAAAGTGGCATTATTTTTTAGTCATCGTCACCGGTGGTTCACTAAAATGCACCTTTTTGCCCATTACATTTTTTTTAGTCCGAATGTTTTTGAATGGATGGATTTCTGAGGTCAGGCCCCGCGCTAAGCATAGATTGTTGCGCAGGCCCTGACCCTATCACCCAATCAAGCAATTCCTGGCGTCCGGCAGAATTTAGAAACGAAAGTTTTACGTGGCCGACATACCTGGACACGGTCCGCCCCGCCCTCTGATGTCACCTGACCTTGAGTGCGACCGCTGCCACCGGCTACAAGCCATCCCAGTCAGGGGCAAATAGCGAGCGCCGAAGCGACTCGAACCCGGGCTGCCACTACCGGGTGAGGTGGGAAGTCCGGCGCTCTCCCAACTGAGCTACAGGGGCGGTGCGCCGACGCGCACTGCGCAGTCCATGACTGACAGACGGAGTCGGAGTCGGCAACATTTTACCGACGCCGACTCCGGCCTAAATCACCGACTCCGACTCCGACTCCGCGGCCCGAGGACAACTATCAGTGACCTTTCTAATTTGCATCGAACCCTTCTGATTCGTGACTTCAATCTTTGCCGAATGCCGAACACATTAGATTGAGTCCGAGACTCCGGCAGTCTGGAGCCCTGGGTACTCTGGGACGTGCCTGTTGGGAGATCAGACCCAGCGGTCACGGTCCTGGTAGCGTCTGAGTCAGCGGTATTCCTGCAGCCGCGGGCACTGTCCGACCATAATCTCCCTCCCAGCAGCGCACCGTGGGCGGTGGCGAGGCCACCGGCACGGCCGCGCTGCGTCACTAGTCACTGCCGTCACACTATAAACACGGCTCGGCGGCCGGCCGGCGACCAGTAACGACCTGAGCGCCGCGCAGCACGTGTCGCTCTGTACCTCCGCGTACCTCTCCGTACCGCGCTGTACTGCACCGTACCTCCGCGTACCGCCCCGAACTACTCAGGACCTTCACATACCATCGAGTACCGCCACCGGCGCCACAAGTGACGCACCATGCGACTGAGGTCCAACCGTGCTCCGGCGGTGCTCCTGCTGGTGACGATGGCGGCAGTCACCAGCGCCTCTCCAGCGGCGCATATACCGCTCAGGAGGAGGTCAGCGCGACCGCCGTCGCCCTCCGCCATCATCTTTCCCGATGATCGGCGGTGGGCGGTGCCGGCGGGCGGCTGTGTGGACTACGCCGGGAGGCAGGGCCGCTGCGTCACGCTCAGTATGTGCCCCAGCCTGGAGAGGCTGCTAACTACCGAGGGGCCGACGGAGCGGACCGTGCGCCAACTCCGCGCCGGCCACTGCGGCGTCGGGGACAGCGGCGCACTGGTCTGCTGTGGCGGCGGTGGTCCGCCCACACCGCCCACACCGCCGCCCACAACACCGCCCACAACACCGCCCACAACACCGCCGACCTCGCCCGAGCAGCACCCGAACCTGGCGATCCTGGACAGCGGCGTCTGCGGCATCGGCTTCCAACCCAACATCGTGGGCGGCTCTCGGACGGAGGTGGGAGAGTTCCCGTGGCTGGCCGCGTTGGACTACACCAGCCCAGACATCAGTCAGCCCGAGGTGAACTGCGGAGGCACGCTGATCGGGCTGAGGTACGTCCTGACTGCGGCACACTGCGTCGCCAACCTGCCGGACGGGTTCCAGCTGCACTCGGTCCGGCTGGGGGAGCACGACCTGGCGGGGGAGCCGGACTGTAGCGACGACCTGTCCATCTGCCTGCCGCCGGCGCAGGTGTTCAACGTCTCGGAGACGATCGTCCACCCGCGCTACGACGACCCCGTCCGCGACCAGAACGACATCGCTCTTCTGCGCCTCGACCGGCCGGCCATCGAGAACGAGGGCGTCTCGAAGCTGTGCCTGCCGCTGGGCGCCGCGCGGCTCGACGATCCGACCGGCGCGCGGGCCATCGTCGCTGGTTTCGGGCTGACGGATGAGCGTATCGCCAGTGATGTGGTGCTCGCGGTCAGTATTCCAGTCGTGGCGCAGGAGGACTGCTCGCGCGATATCGAGGCGCGAGGTCGCAGGATCGGACCCGGCCAGCTGTGCGCCGGAGGCGAGGTGGGCGAGGACTCGTGCGTCGGTGACTCGGGTGGACCGCTGTTCGTGTCGGGCAGGTTTGGCCCGCCGTACCACATCATCGGGGTGACCTCGTTCGGCCCCCGGATCTGCGGCGTAGGAGGTGTGCCGGGGGTGTACACAAGGGTCACCGAGTACCTCAATTGGATCTTGGATAATGTGCATGAGTGACGAACGCGGGGGGGGGGGGGACTGGATCGTGGACTGGACAATGTCCATGAGTGACGAACGCGGGGGGGGACTGGATCGTGGACTGGACAATGTCCATGAGTGACGAACGCGGGGGGGGGGACTGGATCGTGGACTGGACAATGTCCATGAGTGACGAACGCGGGGGGGGGACTGGATCGTGGACTGGACAATGTCCATGAGTGACGAACGCGGGGGGGGGACTGGATCGTGGACTGGACAATGTCCATGAGTGACGAACGCGGGGGGGGGGGGGACTGGATCGTGTAGATCGTGGACGGTGTGTGGTGAAATATATGCAGGGAGGAAGTGGTAGGATGGCGTGGTCCTGCTCTGTCCAGAGACCTTGAGGCTATGGTCAACAGGTGTTGCCGCTATTCTCCAGTACTCGGTCGACCTCAGACTCTAACTACGCCACAGTGGTGGACTTTGCCCTGTACTTTCGTCCTCGTACATCGGTATCGGGCTCCACATAGCTCTAGTCAGCTGCATCGTGCTCCTCCTACCAACGTGAGCAGATATTGCAGGTTATGAGCGGGGATTTTCGACAGCGATTGCTCCGGTTCGCTGTGTTTAGGGCCACCAGTTGGGTTTTCCGAGTCCCGATGTGGTATGTTTATGGCATTGCGTGGTCTGTTTTTGGCTCTGCCGGTCTGTTGCGGCTCTGCCGGTCGTGTGACCTTTGGAACTTTCCAGTTCCGCCAGAACTGCGCAAATCATCCGAGCCACTGGGTGGAGGTGTGTTGATGCATCGGGCCAGTCACGGATGATGCAGTGGTGGATTCGTTTGAGTTCGCCTTGTACGTTTGTTTATGATACGCCCACCGTTTTTAGCTGGGTGTTGATCTGATAACGATGTATCCATCGTTATGTTGATTTGTCATGTGTCAAATGTAAGTTAAATAATACATGGATATACAAATTAAACAAATGTTTTGCTGCAAGTTTGTGTTATTTTTAGCATAGTGCCTGATGGTGCTATCGTATCTCCCGCGCGCTCCTCTTCCACCGAATTATGTAATGCATTACCGGTTATAGGCGGTTATTGCATAAACTCAGGTGACTTGATATTCTGTACTACGACCAAGTGTTCCCTAGAGTCTCGTTCCGTGTCAAAAGTACACAAAAGCTGCTGTATGACAGCATGCTTCCCTATATCATCGGAGCCGGTACAATTCATGCTGGCTATGGTCGATGGCTCAACATCGGATAGTTGACACTAGTGCTAACCCGTCCGCTCCGCTGGACGATTAGCTGGCATCTCCGGGATGGAGGTATCCGCACCAATTCAGCACGTTAATTAACTGGACTGGAACTGGAACTGCATAGAACATAATTACCTATTAACCGTCAAGGCAGCGGGGCGCCGAGTTGTGACGTCACGAGAAAATCCCGTTCAGCTGGCTGCTGGACGGTTAAACTATTTCTCGGATTTTAGCTCGTCGCCGCAGTAGAGCTGCAAGTTTAGTGGCCTGACAGACCACCGAGTGGCAGTATTCGACGACCTGAATACCACTGTTGAATGTCGATTATATATACGAAAGCAGCCGGGGCAGCGGCACGTGTTGCCGCGCTCTGACCGGGCACTGGTGAGGGAGAGAGGGCGAGAGCTGGGGGGGGGGGGGGGGGGCTGGGGCTGGAGGGGAGAATGGGAAGGAGGGTATCACGGAACGAACCATTGAAGATGAACATTACACCTATTTCACAGGCGACACTCATTGAAATCCAATTTATGGCGGACAATACTCTGTCGGGATTCGGGAGTCGCATTCGTCAATGTTGTGATAAATGATAATGAAGTTACTTCGGGATCGGGATTTGGTCGATAAAGGGCAGTGCCCGAATATACCCGAAACAATTTTTGCTTTTAATTAATTTGTCGAATAATTTGAGGATAAAGTATGCTAATATTGATAATGAAGTTAATTGAAATGTACGCAAAACGAGATTGCAAAATCACAGATCATTTAGGTTTTCCGTTTTTTTTTTGTATCTGGCGTTATAAGCTTAACAATATGTAGTAAAGCTGAACCAGAGAAGTGGAGTTCGGAGGCCTGTTCGCGGACCCTGCAGTTGGCTGCAGTTCGGCGGTCAGCAGTGGTCGGCAGCCGGTGGGGTAACTAAAAGTGGGGATGGGGCGAACGGTATAACGTCACACGGCTGCGGTTGCCTGCGGTTCCGGCGGTTGGCACGGAGCAACCGCAGGATGAAATGTCCGTCTGTTCAAGAGACGCCTGCTTGTGATGACGCATGAGGAAATGGGCGGGGCTAGAGCCTGCTGGAAACCGTCGAGCCGCAGGTGGTCGTGAACAGGCCTCCGATGAAGGCAGTGTCCGACATAACTATATCCTCGTCAAGACTCAAGGTTACCGTCCATTGCTTCTGAAAGTGTTTCTCTGGCTATGTCATATATTTCTGAGACGTTTCAAGAGGAGGTATAAACATGGAACCATAACATTTACGCCTCTGCTGGCAGCCCGCTTAGTAACGTTACAAGCAAACATTCAAAACAAGCTATCACAAGTCACCACTGATGAAATATGGCTCATTCAGCATGCGCCCACCGAATAACTCAACGGTCACGACTCCCTCACAGTTCCATTCCCTGATCTCGATCACTTCAGGCCACCTGCCCAACCAAAAACACGTTCCTGGCCTCCACCGCCTGGCGGCGCACCATTCGCTTCTTGTCATCCACACACTGGGTCAGCTCGCTGAGCACCTGAGGCCGCAGCGGCAGCAGCAGATGGGCCTTCAGCCGGGCCAGCTGAGGCGCCTCGCGACCGGCGCGCAGCAGGCGAGGCGCCAGCGTCTCCACAAACGGCTCGAGCGCGGTCGGCGAGTCAGCGGCAGCTCGGCCCAGCACATGCAGCACGGCCGCGCTCAGCAACGCGTCATCGGCCGCTGCGGGTCGAACGCCACCTCTCGTCCTCCGTCGTGTCCAGACCGGCCATATGCTCCGCCAGTGGCGCCGCCTCTGCCTCGCCCACCACTCACCAGCCAGGGTCAGGAGCTGAGCACGGAGAGCGCGGCCGTGGGCAGAAGCCGGTCCCCGCCGGCCAGCTCGGCCAGCAGCACGGCAGCCAGCCGCGGCCGCAGCGGCACCACAGCCGGCGACTCGTCCGCGCCGCCAGCCGCCAGCCCATTGCGCTCAGCGTCTCCCGCCGCTCGGTGGCCGAGTTTCCGCCGGCCTCCAGCTGGCCCAGCAGCGCCGGCACCACCTCCCGGCCGCCGGCGCAGAGCGCCGGCTTCGTAGGAGCGCCGGCGAAGGTCACTTCGCAGTCTGCTATGAAGGCATCCCAGTTCGCCTTGCGGAAGGACCAGCGTATTTTCCGGATACGCCGTTGGCGGTCGCCGCTGACCGTGGCGGAGATGACCTGTGGGAGGTGGTCACTTCCCAGGACACAGTGCCGAGGCTGCTGTCGAGTGAGCGGCACTTGCACGCCAGGTACCCAGCGACGTACGACAGGGCTTCGCGGCTGAACTCCTGACTTCTTATCAGAGGGCGACCAGCTGGCGGCTCTTGGCGGACCTGCGCTTCTTCAAGGAGCTGCCTGATGTCCTGCAGGTCACCGTCCGCTTCAGTCGCCGCCTCCTCGTCCACGAGCCCCCCCCCCCCCCCCCCCCCCAGAACGTTGGCGCTCAGGTAGACGCTCTCCTCCTCCATGGCGACAGAGGCGCCGGATGCCGATGGCTGGCTTCTGGAGCCGGCTGCCACCGCCGGAGACGCGCCCATCAGAAGCAGCCGGATGCGGGTTTTGCACTCTACCGGCGTCGGATTTGTGTTTGTGCCACACATGCCGCGCATCTGTAAAAACAGCACATTATATATATATATATATATATATATATATATATATATATATATATATATATATATATATATATATATATAAATGTAATCATGTAAAAGGAACTCGTGTTCACTATTATCCGTTTGTCGAAAAGGAGCTTATATGATAAGAAGCATTGACTTCAAGGTTGGGAAAGTTGTAAATCACATATTGAGCCTTTTGGTAACATTTTCACTAAAATTGAACATGTTTTCATGGCGATGTTAAGAGGAAAGGTAACAACATTATTCAAGCAATATTGTTTTCAAAAGATAAACAAATAGCTCTATCAATAACTCAGTAGTGATACCTTTCCTGCGGTATTCCCTACCTACTATCTGTCAGATACTGTTTGGGTGTTGTGTAAGATATACCGGGCATTCCAGAATAAACAGGCGGATTTAAAATGCTTAAAATAATGCTCCTCGCTAGTGCTTTCTTGCTTTTTAAATGCCTGCAAAACTTTATCTGCATTCCAAGGATAAAATTTGTCTCAAACAGCAATTTGACTATTTTTGCATTGGCATCTGTCTGGTACAGGCGCATGGCTGCATGTTAATACAAACTGTGTTAAACAAAATAGCATTAATTTGTTTATAAGTGGGTGCATGTGATTTTTCACAAAGTTGTATTTTGACTTAACTAGAAGAAAATAAAATGCGCCTGTTCTTTCTGGGACGCCCAGTATAAGAGTTAAGACCCAAGAGAATGAATGAGAAAAACATGAGGACAGTCTGGTTCAGGAGCTATCGTTGTACAAGCATGCATCAAAAACAAAATCCATGTTTAAGCTGACACACTTGGAAGTCAAAAGAAATAGTTGAACTCAACAGTAATTCAATATGCTATGGTTTAAACGCGAGATGGATGTCCGTGAAATGTAGAGGGAAACAAGCAAATTTGTATTTCATATAGTAGGCAGTCACTGGATCCTAGAAGTGATGGATATCAAAGATAAATACATGAATAACAAGTTACACAGACTGGAAAACATTAGTTGTGTGTATGTTATTAACAAACTTCAACTTAAAGACATTGGTCAGTATTTCTTAAATGTTCACCTGAGAGAAGTTCTCTACAAAGTCCTGGGTGAGTTGTGATGTCAAGATGTACTTGAGCCCACCCTGCTGTGTGCAGAGAGCGATGTGTAGGCCTCGGAGGGTGGTTGAGGACATCTGGAAGGGCAGCAGCATCTGGCGTGAGCCCACTCAGAGGGCCCACACCAGCTTCGTGAACTGCATGAGCGAGTCATGCTGCTCATCGAACGCCTCCGGCATACCGAAACTGTCTGAGCGGCCAGGTAGACGCGCTGACGATCTTGGTTCGCCACCTGTCTGAGCGGCCAGGTAGACGCGCTGACGATCTTGGTTCGCCACCTGTCTGAGCAGCCAGGTAGACGCGCTGACGATCTTGGTTCGCCACCTGTCTGAGCGGCCAGGTAGACGCGCTGACGATCTTGGTTCGCCATCTGCCAGCAAATCATAAAATACATTGCAATATACAAATAATGGGAATGGGAAAATGGGAAGCAGTCTGAAAAACAGGCAGAATGCTCCTGCATGTTTGCAAACTGCTTGCCCTGCCACTGTCAGTTTCATATGGTGCCAAAGTATGTAAAATATGACAGTAATTGTTGTTTTCCATACCTATAGTCCATTTTATCTCAATCTGACAATACCTATTGACAAATTTGAACTGAGCATTCAGTGAATTGTGAACTCAATATTGAACATCACAACACGGACTTTGAAGCCACATAAAACATGATGCCTCAAAAGTTGTCGAATAAATCATGCATCATTTAAAAGCCCTTTAAATTTGTATTTCATTGTAACATTTTCAAGCCATGACAATGTTTCGTAAACGCATATTAAATCACAGTACCCTCTCACATCTGAGCATCACATCTCACCTACTCGGCCAAAAAACAAACATCAACATGGCAAAAAATCACTCGGGTGTGACCACTGGCAATGATCTCTACGATACGCGTGCAGTGTTATCGGAACTGTCAACCAATCAGCAATGACTTAACCCGGCGCTGATTGGTCAATGGTCCAGATCACACTGTGTGCACTGCTCAGAAACATCGCCGTAGGTCTCAATACGGCAAACTGAAAAATCGTCTATCTTTTAAGTTAATTTGAGAAAAACGCTTAATAATGTTTTCAAATTTTTGTACTACATATTAAAGCTTATGAAATTTTACACTTTTACCATTTTTTTCCAGCCACGACACTCCCTAGTTTTACCAAAACCTCTGCAACCCAGCATACTTACACATGACACCCTTGGCTTTGCAAGCCAATAGATAAAACTGCTTAATAATTTTTCGAATAATGTATATATCAATTAAAAGCCAGTTAAATTCTAAGTCAGATGTGTTGTTTTCCAGCCACGACACCTCTCCGTTTTTGAACAAGCAATGCTATAATCACAATAAGTCTTTCTTTAGGTTTGTGTTGGCCCATGGGAAACCGATTTTATGTCTTTTTACATGTTATTTTAGCAAATAATTAACGTTTTTAGATTTAGTCTTCATTTACCATGTCATATATGCATTCAAAGTTCTGCCCAAAACTTTTTAATTTTCACATTGCCGTCATTTGAAAGAGCCACCACGCTGCATTTTTTTCCCATTTTTTATAAGAATTCAAATTCCAATCGCTTTATTTTATGTATATGATTTTAGAATATGAATGTAACACTTAAGTTGCTTTGACATCCATAACTTATTTATTTTTTTAGCTTGCAAATACCAGCTGAAAAAAGTGATACACATAGGCCTGTGTTGAAGGCCGGCACTCGGCGCTACCTAGTATTCTAAGTACCGTGCGTCAAGGGGTCACCGCCCCACCAACTCCGGTGCGTCGGTTGACTTATCCCATCTCCCATATATGTCCTATGCATAGCAGCTGGCATCTCCGGGATGGAGGTATCCGCACCAATTCAGCACGTGAATTAACTGGGACCTTTAACCCTCGCCCGGGTAGGGGGGGGGGTGGATGCCACCCCCCCCCCCCCCCCCTCGGTTTTTCTAGAATAACTCGCGTAGTTTCCAAGACCTTAACATCGGGTATCAGCGGCTTCCTCTTGTCACAAGCAACACGCTCGTCTTTGAATCGAAGCTCTAGCTCAATTAGGGGCGAAACGCTACGGGGGGGGGGAGGAGTCGTACCTCCCCCCCCCCCCCCCTCCTACCCGAACACGTAGTGATTTTGCCCTACCCGGGCGAGGGTTAAACTGAATAAACTGAGTGGTGCCGGATAGACAGACAGATAGATAGATAGATAGATAGATAGATAGATAGATAGATAGATAGATAGATAGATAGATAGATAGATAGATAGATAGATAGATAGATAGATAGATAGATAGATAGATAGATAGATAGATAGATAGATAGATAGATAGATAGATAGATAGATAGATAGATAGATAGATAGATAGATAGATAGATAGATAGATAGATAGATAGATAGATAGACAGACAGACAGACAGACAGACAGACAGACAGACAGACAGACAGACAGACAGAGACAGACAGACAGACAGACAGACAGACAGACAGACAGATAGACAGACAGACAGACAGACGCATATAAAATAGTAATATAGATTTCACCGTACAGCATCGAACCCCCCCCCCCCCCCCCCCCGCGTCCTCCCCGACAGACTACAGAGGCCGGCTGGCTGACCGACGCTGAGATGACCGTATTGCGCCAGCCCCCACCAGTAACAGTTGGCAGCACTCGGGCGTTTGGGCGTTTTAACCCTCGCCCGGGTAGAGGGGTGGATGCCACCCCCTCGGTTTTTCTCGAATAACTCGCGTAGTTTCTAACCGATTTCGATGCAACTTTCAGCACCCTACTTTTGAAGAAGAAAAAATCCCATATACTCTGAAAATTTGGAATTTCTAACCCACATGACCCGTGACCTATGACTTGTTTCTCAAGGTCATGTCAGGCGCAACTGACGTCCCGCAGTATCGATGCTGGTAACTTCTGCAGTTTTCGAGTGTTTGTTGTTCAGGAGCATATGCACAGGTGTTTCCAGGTGACAGTTGTGGTTTCCACTGAGATTGTGACCTTGATTGACCTTTTCAGAGGTCAACTGAGGTCATTGACCTCCAATGACCTCAGATGACGTTTTTGGGCTTCTGGCGGTTTCTAGGACATTTTGTGACGCTGCTTTCAAATTTGGGATCCATTTTACATAATTATATGTTCCACTGGGGTCATGCACTTCAACAGGTCAACCGAGGTCCTCAGATGACCTGACATGACCTTTTTGGAATTTGGCAGTTTTTAGGACATTTTGTGACGCTGATTACGAATTTGGCACCCAATAAGCATTATGATATGCTCATTCACGATTCTAGCTCGATAAAATTCCATTTATACGCATTTACAATTTTGATGACATTTGGGTCATTGATATGACCTCAGAGGTCACCTAATGACCCAATACCTTAAAATCGGATATCAGCGGCTTCCTCCCGTAACAAGCAACACGCTCGTCTTTGAATCGAAGCTCTAGCTCAATTAGGGGCGAAACGCTAAGGGTGGGGTCGTACCCCCCCCCCCCCCCGAACACGTAGTGATTTTGCCCTACCCGGGCGAGGGTTAAACCTACATCATAGGGGTCCCATGTTAAATCGATGATTTTCAGACGAGGCTGGCTCGTAACCTATGGTACATATTTCAAATCTGACTGCTGGAACAGATAGCTACAAGCCTTAGCTACAACGCTTCTATTTACCATTTGTCGATATTCCGGGCGTAAACGGGTTAAATGGGCTTGGGGGTTAAAAATGTCGTAACGACCGCTGACCGCCTCCAAATGCTACTACATGTACTGAAATATACACTACTTCGACTACTACTTCGTATATTTGCTGGAGTTTAATTCAATAAATAAAGATATAATCTATGGCAATATACGTTATTGATAGCAAACAATACCTTTAACCCTCGCCCTACGGGAGCTTTTTTCACATTCGCCCTACGGGGGTCCTAAAAAGACCTGTTAACTTCCAAACCAAGCAACATAGAGCAACGCAGTAAGAACCAACATGTTGCCTGTCATGTTTGGAATCTAACGGTATGCAATTTGTAGGCTTCAGGTCAACGAGTGACCTTCCAGGTCAGGTGAATGACCTCGATCGACCCCGTCCAGGACAGCGATTTTGCTCTGTCCGAAAACCTCAAAATGAGAAATTGATAAATGTAAATAAAAAGGCATGTTCCTAGACCAGTTTTGTCTCAGAAATACAGAAAAGGTAATTATCCATTCGTATCTGGTCAAAACAAGTCCAATTTTTTTTTGTTAAATGACGTCATGAATTTCCTACACTTAGGGAGCCATAACTCAGTCAAAAATAGAAATATGTCTTTGAAATTTGGTTTGAGCATTATCTATACTCAGTTTTCTCACATATATATCGTTTTTTTACATCTTCGAAAATTTTGATTTTGTGGTGATTTTTCCAAAAACATCAGTTGTTTTCCATTTTGGGGGTCAAAAACCCCAAATTTCGAAAATCCGAGATTGCCATGTTACAGAAAATGACATTTTATATCTTTGCTTAATTGCGTTTGCAATTTGTTTCACAACTCGGTTTTCTACGATTTTTCAAACATTTATCGTTTTTCCACCAACATGACGTCATCAAAACATCATTATTTCCCAAATTTCTCAACCAATTTCAATTAAATGTTTACAGCATACGTATAATTGTTGTATACTTAGCTACTGAAAATGTAAGCAAGATGCGCCACATGTCTAAAAAGTTATGCAAGACAAATTTCAGGGAGGGTCGTTTTAGGACCCCCCCCCCCCCCCCCCCCCGTAGGGCGAGGGTTAACCCTCGCCCTACGGGAGGGGCCTGACAGGTCCCCCTGAGGTTTTTCTTGAATAACTTTTTTACACATGCGGTGCATCTTGCTGAATTTTTCGGTAGCTGAGTTTACAACAATTATACGTATGCTGTAACAATTTAATTGAAATTGGTTCAGTAGTTTGGGAGATAATCATGTTTTAATGACGTCATGTTGGTAAAAAAATAGAAATATTTGAAAAATCGTAGAAAACAGAGTTTTAAAAGCAAATTGCAAACGCAATTCACCGAAGATACAAAATCGCATTTTCTTTCAAATGGCAATTTCGGATTTGCAAAATTTTGGGTTTTTGACCCCTATTTGTATTTTTTAAATCCCCACAAAATCAAAATTTACGAAAATGTTAGAACAACCGGAATATATGTGAGAACTGTGTATGGACAATACCCATACCAAATGCAAAGCAATGTCTTAATTTTTGACTGAGTGATGGTTCCCTAAGTGTAAGAAACTGATGACGTCATTTTTTATAACTTTTTTTGACTTTTTTTTGACAAGATACGAACAAATAATTACCTTTTCTGTATTTCTGAGCCAAAACTGGTCTAGGAACATGCCTTTTTATTTCCAATTATCGATTTTTAATTTTGAGGTTTTTCTGAAGAGCAAAATCGCTGTTCTGGACGTGGTAAATCCGAGTTCATTCACTTGACCTGGAAGGTCATCCGTTGACCTGAAACCTAAAAATCGCGTGATGTTAGATTCCTCTCATGACGGGCAACATGCTGGTTCTTACTGCATTGCTCTAAGTTGCTGGGTTTGGAAGTTAACAGGGGGCCTGTCAGCCCTTCCCCCCGTAGGGCGAAGGTGAAAAAGCTCCCGTAGGGCGAGGTTAACCCTCGCCCTACAGGGGGCTGACAGCCTCCCCCTGAGATTTGTCTTGAATAACTTTTTACACATGAAAATTTCAGCAAGATGCGCCATCTTGCTGACATTTTCAGTAGCTGTGTTTATAACAATTATACGTATGATGTAAAAATTTAATTGTAATTGGTTAAGAATTTTGGAAGATAATCATGTTTTGATGACGTCATGTTGGTGCAAAAACGATAAATATTTGAAAATCGTAGAAAACAGAGTTTGGAAGAAAATTGCAAACGCAATTCACCAAAGATACAAAATGGCATTCTCTTTAAAATGGCAATCTCGGATTTCCGAAATTTTGGGGTTTTAACCCCTAAAATAAAATAAATGTTTTTTTTGGGAAAAATCACAAAATAAAAATTGTCAAAGACGTTAGAAAAACCGGAATATATGTGAGAGAACTGAGTATGGAAAATACCCAAACCAAATTTCAAAGCAATATCTCTATTGTTGACTGAGTGATGGGAGCCCTAAGTGTAAGAAACTCATGACGTCATTTTTTTTTTTACTTTTTTGACAAGATACGAACAAATAATTACATTTTCTGTATTTCTGAGACAAAACTGGTCTAGAAACATGCCTTTTTGTTTACATTCATCAATTTCTTATTTTGAGGTTTTCTGACAGAGCAAAATCGCTGTTCTGGACGTGGTCGATCCGAGGTCATTCACTTGACCTGGAAGATCACTCGTTGACCTGAAACCTAAAAATAACATACTGTTAGATTCCTCTCATGACAGGCAACATGCCGGTTCTTACTGCATTGCTCTAAGTTGCTTGGTTTGGAAGTTAACAGGGGGGCCTGCCAGGCCCTCCCCGTAGGGCGAAGTTGAAAAAAGCTCCCGTATGGCGAGGGTTAATTTATAATAGACAAAACAATTACGAATTAGATCTTGTCTAATTCATTTGGGCGTTGCATTCCTTACTGTTCTACCCGCTGTTCTATTACCCTGTATTGTACCACTGATAACCAATCAGCTGACTGGGAGCCAGTCAGGTGACGGTCACGTGGTTCTGTGGAGCTGGTTCGGCGACGCTCAATCTAGTGATGTAATGTTGCCTCTGGGGCCGTATTAGCCGAGCTCCCAGGGCTGATACGGTGAACAGATGAGTGAGTGGCATTGTGCACGTGCAAACCGCGTGCCGGCATCGGTATCCGATGGAGCCTAGTTTTGTTCTCAAGGGGGAGCGGGAGCTGGCCACCGTGCAGTTCGTCTGCACCACGAGATCAGAATTGTTTTGTGGTTTGTTAATTTAACTTAGAATTCGAGGTTTGATTTTCAACATTTTGTCGGCTCGAATTTATAATTTAAAATTACCTCAAAATTATGATATACCATAGTTAAAGTTCATGTGCTCGCTTTACGGAACACTGCTCTGACTGACATTTAAATTACATACATTTTTCGCAATTTAAACGGTCGGCTTTGTTTGGGAATGGGAAGTAAGCGTATATAAGATCCAGCATACAATGGATATCGTACATGTTACTTTGTATTGTTATCCTACTCCCTGTAGCCTAAACATAAATTATCTCCACCTCCGTCCCTGTCGACGTTCGGTCGGCACTTCAGACGTGACTGAGAATCCAGTCCATATACGCCGCTAAACGTGTGTAAATCCCCGGAAACCCGTGCTGGGCACACTTGTAGCCCGTCGACACAACCCCAACGACGACCCTCCTGCCGTCCTCTCGAGTCACCACCAGGGGGCCGCCGGAGTCGCCTTTGCAGGCGTCCCGTCCCGGCCCCGCCGCACACAGTTTCGTGCCGCCGAACCCGCCCGGGAACATCTGCCCGAACGCGTCCAGGGAGCGGTAGGCGGCCTCGCAGTCGGCCGGGGTACTGACGATGACCGCCGCCTCGAGGAGCTCCTCGGAGGCGCCGCCGCCGTACCCGCGGCGTCCCCAGCCGGCGACCGTGGCCAGCTGATCCACGAAGCTCTCGTTTTGCGAAGGCAGACATGCGGGCGTCACGTGGCGGCTGAGCGCGGCCGGTTTGCTGAGGCGGAGCAGCGCCAGGTCAGCGTGCTTGGCGAACACGCGGTAGCCGGGATGGGGGATGATCGCTGCCACATGTCGGAGAGGGGCTAGGTGGCGCTGGCCGTCGCCCAGCCGCAGCAGTAGCCGCCGCCTCTGGTCCGGCCGCAGTTGGGTGCAGTGTGCCGCCGTCAGCACGACGCTGGGCGCGATGAGAACACCGCCGCAGAACCACTCGACGGCATCGCTCCGCCCCCGACCCCGCCCCCGCCCGCGCGCTTGCTGCAGCCCAAGCTGGACGATCCAACGCCAGTTGCCGACTGCTGCTGGCCGCCCGCCGGCGATCCGAGCCAGGGGGAACTTCGCAGGCGCCGGTCGGCCGCAGTCCCCGGAGAGTAACTTGGGCGGCTCCAGCGGCAGATGCACGGGTGACACGTCCTGCTCTAGACAGCAGACCTCTAATCCGGCCAGGCAGTAGTATTTGGTCGACTGCGGCCGGCGGCAGCGGCGAAGGGGCGTGCACAGGCCCAGAGTCGGTGTCGGCCCGGCCAACACGCAGAAACGCTCGAACTGGGAGGCCGAGTCGTACTCTGAGAACGACTCGGCGCCCGAGCTGTCCTCCGGGGCCGCGTGACCGGCCGTCACCCCGCCGAGCACGAGCAGTGACGTCAGCAGCAGCATGGTCAGGCCGGCGGCGGCGGGACGGGAGGTGGAGTCACGTGACCCGTGCCCCCGGGCGGTCTGGCGTGTGGCGAGCCGCCACCTGAGGCTTTATACGGGTCGGCGTGATGAACCGGTCAGCAGCAGGGCACCGTACTCGTGTTATTCAATTGTTTTGAGCCACAGCACGGGTCGGGACCGAGTTGACCCGATTTAGGGTCAAGACAACAGCGGTGTAAGCGGTCGTTGACCGTGTTTTCTCGGCGTCCTGTTTTGCTCGCTGGTACGCTGTTCTGCATTATTCGCCCAATGGTGTTTGCTTGATCTTTGGCTTTTGTGGCGCAGTTGAAGCTTTCATTCAGAGTAGCTGAACTGGTTGAACGGAGCTGTTAAATTTAGAGGACCGTAGGTGTGTATTTGGCTTGAGGTATTGAGTGGGTGTGGGGGGGGGGGAGTTGACTACTTGAAATATGCTTTTAATTTGGTGTTAAATGCCGCAAGAATAGGAAGAAACTGTGATTTTATGGAACAAAAATTTCCTTGAGAAATATTGCACTTCTCGTGAGGATGTGCTGATGCCTGAACATTGACCTAATTTAGGTACCTACATTCACCACAGCTAGCATTTTTATTGTTAATAAAACGTGACGTTGTTTATTCCATCTTTGTCAAGAAGTTTCTCTGTGTTCGTATACACCTGAAATATCCTGGCGAAACAAATTAGCTTATCTCGGTAAGGAATTGATCAAGCCAAAAATGATTTTAAAGCATCAGCATGGTGTTAATGCTTTAGGCATAGTGCTGATTTGTACACTAAAAGTGGCCGGAGGTACCCCTCCCAGTGATCGGTGGCGAATCATTCCCCGTAAGCCTTGTGCCGTTTTCGAGTTTTTCTTTACAACATTGCGTTTTTCATATTTGTTTGTTTGTGCTCCGTGTTCACCCTGCTGACTGGTAACGGTGACCTGATCTCTATCGCCCGCCACGTATGATCATCTGTGTGTGATTTCTCTCTCGTCAGGTATGATCATCTGTCTGTGATTTCTCTCTCGGCAGGTATGATCATCTGTGTGTGATTTCTCTCTCGTCAGGTATGATCATCTGTGTGTGATTTATCTCTCGTCAGGTATGATCATCTGTGTGTGATTTCTTGCCCGCCACGTATGATCATCTGTGTGTGATTTCTCTCTCGTCAGGTATGATCATCTGTCTGTGATTTCTCTCTCGGCAGGTCTGATCATCTGTGTGTGATTTATCTCTCGTCAGGTATGCTCATCTGTCTGTGATTTCTCTCTCGGCAGGTATGATCATCTGTGTGTGATTTCTCTCTCGGCAGGTATGATCATCTGTGTGTGATTTTTCTCTCGTCAGGTATGATCATCTGTCCGTCCCGGGAGCTGGCCAAACAGATCAGGGAGAACGTGGACAACCTGTGCCACGCGCTGCACGTGGGCGGCTTTCCCGAGCTGCGCTCCTGCCTGGCCATCGGCGGCGTCAACGTGACGGAGGCACTCGGCGTCATCAGAAGGTGGGTGGTGGACTAGTCACACACATCGACTCGGCGACAGGACAGAGCATAGCAGGACAACCATAGATTAGGTACCTACATTCACCACAAGTTAAACACATGGCATCACTGCGCCTCGCACATGTCGCATGTTGTGCCTCACACAGAGGGTACACGGACGGCTCAGTTGGTGGAGCGTTGGGCTCGGAATCCATGGGTTCCGGGTTCGAGTCTGGCTACTGGCGAGGTTATTCGGTTCCCCCGCGGCGTGAGAGACCCCGACTATAAATGACGACAGTCGTGTAGTCGTAAAGCCCCAATACCACCACCACCACCGCCACCGCCACCGCCACCGCCACCGCCGCCGCGCGCCGCCACCGCCACCGCCACCGCCACCGCCACCGCCACCGCCACCGCCACCGCCACCGCCGCCGCGCGCCGCCGCCACCACCACCACCACCACCACCACCACCACCACCACCACCACCACCACCACCTGCCTCATTCACAAGGAACGTCATTGCCTACAGCTACGTTGTTGGACAGACTGGTTATTGATTCAACTTTTTTGGAACGATTCAATTATGATTCATTTTGGAATCTGAATGATTCAATCACTGTTCGATTCACAGATACAATTTTGATAATTGATTCTTTCCGATTCAAAGAATCAAAACAAGTATTTTAATCGATTCACGTTTGATTCAACATTTAAATATATGTGGTGCATTTATGTCAAATCAATACAAATGGAAACATACATATATATGATCATTAAAACATTGTTAGAGCAATACTATTTCAGTATAAATGAATGTAGCTACCGGGACTGTATGTATTTGCACAATTTACAGTGTACTTCAATCGTTAAGAATCGTTAAATCTTTTGATTCAATCAGCTTTGATTTGATGCGGGTTTTGATTCAATCACGATTCATGAATCAAAAGATCTGGTGGTGAATCAATTATTGTTTGATTCAAGGAATTTTGATTGAACGATTCCAATCGATTAAATCAGTGTTGAATCAATAACCAGTCCGTTGTTGGATACATTTTATTGAGCATTACAAAAGGGCGATCATATACAAATGTTTAAGGATTGGCCCAAAAGCTCTAGCGGCTTATGACTAGTCGCCTCTCCTACACTCGTAATGATAATATTAATAAATAGGAACAAAACAAAAACAACCAGTAACTAATAATGGCAATACAGAAATGCAATCAAACAACCCTATCTGCCGCCTCGGTACTATGCTGCGCCGGTGTCGTACTTCACTGTAGCGCCGCGACACCGCCGCCCGCCGCCGCCGACCGTCGCCGCGACACCGCCGCACGCCGCGATTCTAAGGCCCTTATCACGTAGTCCTGGAAGCCCTCGGCCACGCGCCAGCCGTCCACAGCATTAACCCTCGCCAGTGCAGCGTCCGATACTTACGTGAGCGTGCAGGGAGGGGGGGGGGTATGACCTCCCCCTAGCGTTTGGCCGCGAATGGGGCTAGGGCTTCGATTCCAAAATGAGCGTTTTGCTTGTGATGAGAGAAAATGCTGATCCCGATTTTAATGTCCTGGGTCATTAGGTGACCTCTGAGGTCATGTCAATGACCCGGATGTCGTCCAAATTGTAAATGCGTAGAAATTGGATCTTATACTAGAATCGTGAATGAGCATATAATTATGCAAAAATGGATGCGAAATTTGACATCGACCTCCTCGACATCGACGACCTCCCCCCTAGCGTTTGGCCGCGAATGGGACTAGGGCTTCGATTCAAAAACGAGCGTTTTGCTTGTGATGAGAGAAAATGCTGATCCCGATTTTAATGTCCTGTGTCATTAGGTGACCTCTGAGGTCATGTCAATGACCCGGATGTCGTCCAAATCGTAAATGCGTAGAAATTGGATCTTATACTAGAATCGTGAATGAGCATATAGTTATTCAAAAATGGATGCGAAATTTGACATCAGCGTCACAAAATGTCCTAGGCTAGAAACAACCAGATTCAAAAAAGGTCATCGGAGGTCAGTGACTTCGGTTGACCTGTGAAAGTTCATGATTCCAGTGGAACTAATAATACCGTAAAATGGATGCCAAATTTGAAAGCGTCGCAAAATGTCCTAGAAACTGCCAGAGGTCAAACAAAGATAATATCAGGTCATCGGAGGTCAGTGACCTCTGTTGACCTCGGAAAATGTCAACCGAGGTCACTATCTGCACTGACGAAGTTTAACCCGCGCCCCGCTGGGGTCTCCAGCCGAACGCCCCCCCCCCCCCCCCCCCCCCCCCCCCTGTGGGGTAAATTGTACCCCCTCGTATTTTCCGAACCAATAACCGCAGCGGGACGCGCAAGGCGGCGATCGAAAGCTCTCAAGGATTCGAATATATTGCATACCAGAAAATCTTAAAATAAGGTCACATGTCAGGTCAGATAAGGTAAAAGGTCAAAATTGAGGTATTTGAGTTTTTGGGCCGTACTTTCCATCCAAAGTCATAGATTGCGACTATCATCGCACAAGGTGCTCTCATAGGTATAATGCATCTCCCGTATACGCGAAAGTGAAATTGTAAGCAAAGGTCAAGGTCATGTCACACAAGGTCACAGGTCCACGAAAGCCATGCGACACATGTTGTATGGGTTATTTTACACGTATAATTAGATAGAAGTAGCCATTTTCATAACCTGACCCCATATAATAGCCATCAGGTCAAGGTCAATAAGGACCTGTCCTGTCAATAAGTAAGTCAATCAACCTTTCAATAGGGACAAAAATTGATATTTATTAATACAAATAAAAAGGCATGTTTCTAGACCAGTTTTGCCTCAGAAATACAGCGGTGGTATTTATTTGTCTGTATCTGGTCACTAAAATCCAAAAAACTTAACTTGAAAAAATGACGTCATGAGTTACTTATACTTAGGGAGCCATAAGTCAGTCAAAAATCAAGATATTGCTTTGAAATTTGGTTTGGTTATCGTCCATTCTTGGTTCTCTAACATATATTCCTTTTTTTGTAATATCTCAAAAACAATTAATTTTGTGGAAATGGTTTTTAATACGTTTTTTGATTTTTTGCGGGGCAAAAATCCCAAATTTCATAAATCCGAGATATCCATTTTTAAGAGAATATCATTTGCTTACTTTTGACGTTTTTAATTTGCCATTTGCATCAAAACTATTTTCGACGAATTTTCAAACATTTGTCGTTTTTCCACCAAAAATGGAATGGCATGACGTCATTAAAACATCATTATCTTCCAAAGCACGACCTCAATTTCAGTGAAATTTGGTGCGAAAACGTATAATTGATGCAGCATAAGGTACTAAAAGTTTGACGTCGCTATCGTTCATAGTTTTCAAATTATTGAAAAACCCAGGAGGGGGTAACATTTACCTCCCCTACATTGGGGCGCGGGTTAAGAGTGATGAGCCGTTAACAAGTAGATCAAGCATGTGTGCTGAAGATAACTGAGTAGAATCGTGATGGAGCGTTTCAGTAGACGTGTGGAAGACGTTGCTAAATATTTGTGTGTGCACTTGATGTACTGTCTGTGAGAACTAACCTGAGCCGCCCATCCCCCGTGACTGACCGCATCTCTCCCGCCACACAGAGGGGTGCACGTGCTGGTGGCCACGCCTGGCCGGCTGATGGACATGCTGAACAAGAAGATGGTCAAGCTGGACGTGTGCCGCTACCTCTGCATCGATGAGGCCGACCGCATGGTGGACATGGGCTTCGAGGATGACATCAGGAACATCTTCTCCTACTTCAAGGTGGGTGGGGCGGGATTTTGTTCCCATCTTCTGACTCTTCATAAGTTCATAGTCGTGTTATTGCTGCATTTTTTTAGTTGCATTTGTATCCACATTTCGTAAATAATTATACTGAAAAGCAGACTGGTTATTGATTCGACTGATTGAATCGATTGGAATCGTGCAATCAAAATTCTTTGAATCAAAGAAGAATCGATTAACCGCTGGATTTTGTATTAATGAATCATGATTGAATCAAAACCCGCATAGAAACAAGGCTGATTGAATTTTATAATTTAAAAAAACTGTGCCATGTTATTTCAATGGTGAGTCAAACGTGATTTGATCAAAAATGTTGTGATTCTTTGAATCATAAAGAATCATTTCTCAAAATGGTTATCCATGAATCAAACGGTGACTGAATCATTCATATTTCAAAATGAAAAGTGTTTGAATCCTTCCAAAAAAGGTGAATCAATAGCCAGTCTGCTGAAAAGAATACAGGTGTTATAAATTTACCTTCCCAATCATCAGACATCCGCTCCTGTCATCCGCAGGATGTGACTTTCGACGCGTCGGAAGCATTTCAACTTATGTGCTCTTAACTTCTTTTATGTGCCGATCCCGGTGCCACCCGAAAGCACACACTGCCGCCTCTGCCGAGCGTCGCCTTTGCGGGGTGAGACTGGTCATCCCCCCCCCCCCCCGCCCCCCCCCCCCTCCCTGTCCACAGGCGCAGCGCCAGACGCTGCTGTTCTCCGCCACCATGCCGAAGAAGATCCAAAACTTCGCCCGCTCGGCCCTGGTGAAGCCCATCACCATTAACGTGGGACGGGCCGGATCCGCTTCAATGAACGTCACACAGGTGCGGCCATCTGTGGTTAAACGTCCTGCCCAGCTGGTAGGCGTGCGTACTGCATATTCAGGACTAGTCATTATCAGGATTGTGATCATACGCAGTGATGGAACCAGGTGTCTATCTACCTGTGTGTGTGTTGGTGGCACACTGTCGCATAGAATGGTCAATACGTGCATAGCAGCATAGTAGCCATTATAACAGGATGCCATTGTCTAACTCTGAAATCCATTGCATTGTAGTGACTGTCAATGTAGGCGTCTCAATGAAAGGAAACGGTCAGCTGTCACTTCGTCTCGTCAACGATCTTCGCATTTCTCTTCGCGACCTGCGATGTAACATGCACACCGGAATTGAAGTATGTTGCTCATGTATGTCCAGCCCGTCATGCACCAGTAGCCTGTGTTGACCTCTCCCTCTCTCCCTCTCTCCCTCTCTCCCTCTCTCCCTCTCTCCCTCTCTCCCTCTCTCCCTCTCTCCCTCTCTCCCTCTCTCCCTCTCTCCCTCTCTCCCTCTCTCCCTCTCTCCCTCTGCATCTTCCAGGAGGTGGAATACGTGAAATCTGAGGCGCGCGTGGTCTACATCATCGAGTGCCTGAAGAAGACGCCGCCACCTGTGCTGATCTTCGCTGAAAAGAAGCAGGACGTGGACGCCATCCAGGAGTACCTGCTGCTGAAGGGCGTGAATGCGGTGGCTACCCACGGCGGCAAGGGTGGGTAACAACCCCCTCTTATCTCTCTCCTCCCTCCCCTGCCGCCCCCTCCCGTACCCTCTCTTCACCATGACTAACCAGGAGTGGAACACAGGAGTATGGTGACTGAGGAGGATGATAACAGTAATATGATATTGACGCTCATCTGTCTGGAATGGTCAGTAAGAAATCCTCTGTCGATGCTCGATGGCATATTCAAGTTGATCTTATGGCACACGTGCTGAATTTTGTTTCGGCGAATCCAGTTGTAGTTGTAGACGAATCCTCGCGGATGCATTTACAATAATTTGACGTGACGCAAATATGTCCCTACATTTGTCGAGCACTTCAGGAACATTTTAATTAGGTCCGTTTCGGGCGAAGCCGGCTACTGGGACTTCATGAACATTTTAATTAGGTCCGTTTCGGGCGAAGCCGGCTACTGGGACTTCATGAACATTTTAATTAGGTCCGTTTCGGGCGAAGCCGGCTACTGGGACTTCATGAACATTTTAATTAGGTCCGTTTCGGGCGAAGCCGGCTACTGGGATTTCATGAACATTTTAATTAGGTCCGTTTCGGGCGAAGCCGGCTACTGGGATTTCATGAACATTTTAATTAGGTCCGTTTCGGGCGAAGCCGGCTACTGGGATTTCATGAACATTTTAATTAGGTCCGTTTCGGGAGAAGCCGGCTACTGGGATTTCATGAACATTTTAATTAGGTCCGTTTCGGGAGAAGCCGGCTACTGGGACTTCATGAATATTTTAATTAGGTCCGTTTCGGGCGAAGCCGGCTACTGGGATTTCATGAACATTTTAACTAGGTCCGTTTCGGGCGAAGCCGGCTACTGGGATTTCATGAACATTTTAATTAGGTCCGTTTCGGGCGAAGCCGGCTACTGGGACTTCATGAACATTTTAATTAGGTCCGTTTCGGGCGAAGCCGGCTACTGGGATTTCATGAACATTTTAATTAGGTCCGTTTCGGGCGAAGCCGGCTACTGGGACTTCATGAACATTTTAATTAGATCCGTTTCGGGAGAAGCTGGCTACTGGGCACTGTCATATTGAACGCTCAGTTTTGTAGATTCATGGGGTCACCACGGCGACAGCACCACCACCTTCATGGGTCACCACGGCGACAGCACCACCACCTTCATGGGTCACCACGGCGACAGCACCACCACCTTCATGGGTCACCACGGCGACAGCACCACCTTCATGGGTCACCACGGCGACAGCACCACCACCTTCATGGGTCACCACGGCGACAGCACCACCACCTTCATAGGTCACCACGGCGACAGCACCACCACCTTCATGGGTCACCACGGCGACAGTACCACCACCTTCATGGGTCACCACGGCGACAGCACCACCACCTTCATGGGTCACCACGGCGACAGCACCACCACCTTCATGGGTCACCACGGCGACAGCACCACCTTGCTTGCTGTCGTCGCTGACTTAAATGCAGCGACGCAGAGTGTGTGTATTATGAACCCTACCTGTTCTTCCACTGACACCCCCCCCCCCTCTCTATCCACCCCTCAGACCAGGAGGAGCGGTCGCGTGCCGTCGAGGATTTCCGCAGTGGCAGTAAGGACGTCATGGTGGCCACTGACGTGGCCTCCAAGGGTCTCGACTTCAAACAGATCCAGCACGTCATCAACTTCGACATGCCGGACGACATTGAGAACTATGGTCAGTTAACCATCACTGACTCATTCCACTGCGGCCCTGCACTGCCAGGCCGCTGTTGTGTTCTGGGCTGTTACTGACTCATTCCACTGCGGCCCTGCACTGCCAGGCCGCTGTTGTGTTCTGGGCTGATACGTAACCAGTACTGACTCATTCCACTGCGGCCCTGCACTGCCAGGCCGCTGTTGTGTTCTGGGCTGATACGTAACCATTACTGACTCATTCCACTGCGGCCCTGCACTGCCAGGCCGCTGTTGTGTTCTGGGCTGATACGTAACCAGTACTGACTCATTCCACTGCGGCCCTGCACTGCCAGGCCGCTGTTGTGTTCTGGGCTGATACTGACTCATTCCACTGCGGCCCTGCACTGCCAGGCCGCTGTTGTGTTCTGGGCTGATACGTAACCAGTACTGACTCATTCCACTGCGGCCCTGCACTGCCAGGCCGCTGTTGTGTTCTGGGCTGTTACTGACTCATTCCACTGCGCCCCTGCACTGCCAGGCCGCTGTTGTGTTCTGGGCTGATACGTAACCATTACTGACTCATTCCACTGCGGCCCTGCACTGCCAGGCCGCTGTTGTGTTCTGGGCTGATACGTAACCAGTACTGACTCATTCCACTGCGGCCCTGCACTGCCAGGCCGCTGTTGTGTTCTGGGCTGATACTGACTCATTCCACTGCGGCCCTGCACTGCCAGGCCGCTGTTGTGTTCTGGGCTGATACGTAACCAGTACTGACTCATTCCACTGCGGCCCTGCACTGCCAGGCCGCTGTTGTGTTCTGGGCTGTTACTGACTCATTCCACTGCGGCCCTGCACTGCCAGGCCGCTGTTGTGTTCTGGGCTGATACGTAACCATCACTGACTCATTCCACTGCGGCCCTGCACTGCCAGGCCGCTGTTGTGTTCTGGGCTGTTACTGACTCATTCCACTGCGGCCCTGCACTGCCAGGCCGCTGTTGTGTTCTGGGCTGATACGTAAATTGGCGGATTGCTGCGGAAAGTATAAACTCAGTGAAGAAGCGTTTTAAATATATTCATTAGAAGTTTTCTTCTTGTAATTAATCGATACTCTACAGGCCTTGGAATATCCGCTTGGTAATGAGCAATGCTTATGTTTTCGCTGATGCACCGTGTGTTCACTGTTCAGCGCTACCAAATGTAACCAGTAAAACGCCCTTATTGGATCGGGAACCGGGCGGCTAGTTTTAGGCGTGCTTTCCGAATGTGAAAGAGCACTTGAATTCAATACGACATGCCAAATTGTTTACCGACTGTGTTGGCTACATTTAGTTTTGCACTGTTGTCATGGAAACGCCGTGCTTTGAGGTGTCTTCATTTCCTGAGTCGGCATTTTGAAAGGTAGCTAATATTTGCTCCGCATGGAGGTTTAGCTTGACCAACGGAACGTGCTCGAACACTCCAACGATTTTGCGGGCAGCGAGGGACGGCCTGTCCCTCGCTGGCCGCAGGCGGTCACGTGACCGGTCGGGGCAGCCGGTGGGCCGTGGTCGCGATCACCACCATAGGCAATAGGAGGGGGGGGGGGGGGGGGGGGGGTGTTGGCGCGCACTGCACATAAACCCGACAACACACAATTTCAAAAACTTCACTTCAATACTTTGGCGACTTGAACATATCTGTGTGAAAATTGTCAGTAACATCTGCCGGTTATCTGCAAAGAAATAAGTTATAAAACCATGGCAACGGTCAGGCCGATCATACGTAGACCCCCCCCCCCCCCCGCCCCCTAATTGACTGAAGACTTCGCTCCGTTCGGCAATCACCAATAGCGGCCATATTCACTGTTTTCCGACATATTTATATCTCAGTCATCTTTCGCTGCTACCCGTCAAACTCGTTCTCATCCGCTATATGCACAATTACCCGCCAAATTCACCGTGTCCCGCCACGGCACCATTCCGTGTGGCCGTGTCGCACTAACGCTGTACGTCGCCCGCGTTCCAGTGCATCGTATTGGCCGCACGGGTCGCTCGGAGAACCGCGGCGTGGCCACCACCTTCGTCAGTCAGGCCAACGACGAGTCGGTGCTGCTCGACCTCAAACACCTGCTGATTGAGGCCAAACAGAAGGTGCCTCCGTTCCTGGCGGCGCTGTCTTCCGAGGCGGAACAGTACCTCCAGCTCGGAGGTAGGCGGCGAGACTGGCGGCTTATTTGTGTATTATATTGATTCATTCATGCACATTATCAACGGGCAAGGGACGAAGAGGAAGGAGAAGAGATTAATGGTGAAGCTTGTTAGTGCATCAGATTGGCTTGCCATTTGATAACGTGTTCATGATTGCCGTCGTGTGTGTTAGGGACAGCTGTTGTTGTACGAAAAGAAACAACCACAGGAGAGTGCTTGTTGTCGACGCTGAAGAAGGTAATGACGTCTCAATGGGAGCGAAAAGATAGTTAATTTTATGACGGTTGTATTGGTTTAGTCACACTCTGAGCGACTAGCGCCCCCACTGCAACTGTCGGGTGTGTCTGCCATCTGTATCAGTCCCAACAGCTCGCCCCGTCTCTCACTGCTCATCCCGTCCCGTCACTCACCGCGTCCCGTCCCGTCACTCACCGCGTCCCGTCCCGTCACTCACCGCGTCCCGTCCCGTCACTCACCGCGTCCCGTCCCGTCACTCACCCCGTCCCGTCACTCACCGCGCCCCGTCACTCACCGCGTCCCGTCCCGTCACTCACCGCGTCCCGTCCCGTCACTCACCCCGTCCCGTCCCGTCACTCACCGCGTCCCGTCCCGTCACTCACCGCGTCCCGTCCCGTCACTCACCCCGTCCCGTCACTCACCGCGCCCCGTCACTCACCGCGTCCCGTCCCGTCACTCACCGCGTCCCGTCCCGTCACTCACCCCGTCCCGTCCCGTCACTCACCGCGTCCCGTCCCGTCACTCACCGCGTCCCGTCCCGTCACTCACCCCGTCCCGTCACTCACCGCGCCCCGTCACTCACCGCGTCCCGTCCCGTCACTCACCGCGTCCCGTCCCGTCACTCACCCCGTCCCGTCCCGTCACTCACCGCGTCCCGTCCCGTCACTCACCGCGTCCCGTCCCGTCACTCACCGCGTCCCGTCCCGTCACTCACCGCGTCCCGTCCCGTCACTCACCGCGTCCCGTCCCGTCACTCACCGCGTCCCGTCCCGTCACTCACCGCATCCCGTCCCGTCACTCACCCCGTCCCGTCACTCACCGCGCCCCGTCACTCACCGCGTCCCGTCCCGTCACTCACCGCGTCCCGTCCCGTCACTCACCGCGTCCCGTCCCGTCACTCACCGCGTCCCGTCCCGTCACTCACCGCGTCCAGTCCCGTCACTCACCGCGTCCTGTCCCGTCACTCACCCCGTCCCGTCACTCACCGCGCCCCGTCACTCACCGCGTCCCGTCCCGTCACTCACCGCGTCCCGTCCCGTCACTCACCCCGTCCCGTCACTCACCGCGTCCCGTCCCGTCACTCACCGCGTCCCGTCCCGTTACTCACCGCGTCCCGTCCCGTCACTCACCGCGTCCCGTCCCGTCACTCACCGCATCCCGTCCCGTCACTCACCCCGTCCCGTCACTCACCGCGCCCCGTCACTCACCGCGTCCCGTCCCGTCACTCACCGCGTCCCGTCCCGTCACTCACCGCGTCCCGTCCCGTCACTCACCCCGTCCCGTCACTCACCGCGCCCCGTCACTCACCGCGTCCCGTCCCGTCACTCACCGCGTCCCGTCCCGTCACTCACCCCGTCCCGTCCCGTCACTCACCGCGTCCCGTCCCGTCACTCACCGCGTCCCGTCCCGTCACTCACCGCGTCCCGTCCCGTCACTCACCGCGTCCCGTCCCGTCACTCACCGCGTCCCGTCCCGTCACTCACCGCGTCCCGTCCCGTCACTCATCCCGTCCCGTCACTCACCGCGTCCCGTCCCGTCACTCACCGCATCCAGTCCCGTCACTCACCGCGTCCCGTCCCGTCACTCACCGCGTCCCGTCCCGTCACTCACCGCGTCCCGTCCCGTCACTCATCCCGTCCCGTCACTCACCGCGTCCCGTCCCGTCACTCACCGCATCCCGTCCCGTCACTCACCGCGTCCCGTCCCGTCACTCACCGCGTCCTGTCCCGTCACTCACCGCGTCCTGTCCCGTCACTCACCGCGTCCCGTCCCGTCACTCACCGCGTCCAGTCCCGTCACTCACCGCGTTCCGTCCCGTCACTCACCCCGTCCCGTCACTCACCGCGCCCCGTCACTCACCGCGTCCCGTCCCGTCACTCACCGCGTCCTGTCCCGTCACTCACCGCGTCCCGTCCCGTCACTCACCGCGTCCCGTCCCGTCACTCACCGCGTCCCGTCCCGTCACTCACCGCGTCCTGTCCCGTCACTCACCGCGTCCCGTCCCGTCACTCACCGCGTCCCATCCCGTCACTCACCGCGTCCTGTCCCGTCACTCACCGCGTCCCGTCCCGTCACTCACCGCGTCCCGTCCCGTCACTCATCCCGTCCCGTCACTCACCGCGTCCCGTCCCGTCACTCACCGCGTCCTGTCCCGTCACTCACCCCGTCCCGTCACTCACCGCGCCCCGTCACTCACCGCGTCCCGTCCCGTCACTCACCGCGTCCTGTCCCGTCACTCACCGCGTCCCGTCCCGTCACTCACCGCGTCCCGTCACTCACCGCGTCCCGTCCCGTCACTCACCGCGTCCTGTCCCGTCACTCACCGCGTCCCGTCCCGTCACTCACCGCGTCCCGTCCCGTCACTCACCGCGTCCCGTCCCGTCACTCACCGCGTCCTGTCCCGTCACTCACCGCGTCCCGTCCCGTCACTCACCGCGTCCTGTCCCGTCACTCACCCCGTCCCGTCACTCACCGCGCCCCGTCACTCACCGCGTCCCGTCCCGTCACTCACCGCGTCCCGTCCCGTCCCGTCACTCACCGCGTCCCGTCCCGTCACTCACCGCATCCTGTCCCGTCACTCACCGCGTCCCGTCCCGTCACTCACCGCGTCCCGTCCCGTCACTCGCCGCGTCCCGTCCCGTCACTCACCGCATCCTGTCCCGTCACTCACCGCGTCCCGTCCCGTCACTCACCGCGTCCCGTCACCGCGTCCCGTCCCGTCACTCACCGCGTCCCGTCACCGCGTCCCGTCCCGTCACTCACCGCATCCTGTCCCGTCACTCACCGCGTCCCGTCCCGTCACTCACCGCGTCCCGTCCCGTCACTCGCCGCGTCCCGTCCCGTCACTCACCGCATCCTGTCCCGTCACTCACCGCGTCCCGTCCCGTCACTCACCGCGTCCCGTCCCGTCACTCACCGCGTCCCGTCCCGTCACTCACCGCGTCCCGTCCCGTCACTCACCGCATCCTGTCCCGTCATTCACCGCGTCCCGTCCCGTCACTCACCGCATCCTGTCCCGTCACTCACCGCTTCCCGTCCCGTCCCGTCCCGTCCCGTCCCGTCCTGTCACTGCGTCCCGTCACTCGCCGCGTCCCGTCCCGTCACTCACCGCGTCCCGTCACTCACCGCGTCCCGTCCCGTCCCGTCACTCACCGCATCCTGTCCCGTCACTCACCGCGTCCCGTCACTCACCGCGTCCCGTCCCGTCCCGTCCCGTCCCGTCCCGTCCCGTCCCGTCCCGTCCCGTCCCGTCCCGTCCCGTCCCGTCCCGTCCCGTCCCGTCCCGTCCCGTCCCGTTCCGTTCCGTTCCGTTCCGTCCCGTCCCGTCTCGTCTCGTCTCGTCTCGTCTCGTCTCGTCTCGTCTCGTCTCGTCTCGTCTCGTCTCGTCCCGCCCCGCCCCGCCCCGTCGCGCCCCGTCCCGTCCCGTCATGTCATGTCCCGGCATGTCCCGGCATGTCCCGTCATGTCATTTCCCGTCCCGTCTCGTCCTGTCCCGTCCCGTCCTGTCCCGTCACCCGCCCCGTCCCGTCCCGTCACTGACCCCGTCCCGTCCCGTCACTGACCCCGTCCCGTCCCGTCCCGTCCCGTCCCGTCCCGTCCCGTCCCATCCCGTCCCGTCCCGTCCCGTCCCGTCCCGTCCCGTCCCGTCCCGTCCCGTCCCGTCCCGTCCCGTCCCGTCCCGTCCCGTCCCGCCCCGCCCCGCCCCGCCCCGTCCCGTCCCGTCCCGCCCCGCCCCGCCCCGTCCCGTCCCGTCCCGTCCCGTCCCGTCACTGACCGCGTCCCGTCCCGTCCCGTCCCGTCACTGACCCCGTCTCTACGCTGCATGTTACAGACGAGAAGGGCTGCAGCTACTGTGGCGGTCTGGGTCACCGGATCACCAACTGTCCGCGGATGGAGGCCGTGCAGAACAAGCAGGCCTCCAACATCGGACGCAAAGACTACCTGGCCGACTCTGCTGCTGACTACTAACTCTGCTGGACTCCACCGCGGGGGTGTGGCGTCGACTGCTGGACTCCACCGCTGGGGTGTGGCGTGGACTGAGCTGGACTCCAGAGCCGGTTGGTCCTGCTGGTTGGCCATGGTGGTATAGTGCGCCCTGTTAGTTCGCACCCTGAAACTATAGTAGTTATCATCACCAGGTGGTACAGTGGGGTGATTGACACGCCGTGCACTACGCTACGTTACACTACGCTACGTTACACTACGCTACGTTAC